>JAQFYG010000196.1:0-41299 GCA_034694325.1 Entomobrya corticalis | reverse complement strand
AACCATATGCATTTTCTTTTGGTAATGACGATGGTTAGTAAATGTCTGCATGTTTAGTTCTGGTAGTTGTAGTTGTAAGCCTATCTATCTCCTCAGCAAGCTGCACTAAAAACAGCAGGCAACTTATAGCTTATTCCACATATTGAGACATGAAATTTACCATTGATATTTTATATTACATTAAAGCAGGTTGGTTTGTTGTGTTGTATATTGTGCGAATGTGTGTACATCTTCTTATCACAAAAATTATAGAGCTTCTCTCTATCTAGCATATCTCAAAGGCATTTTTTCTTTTTCCTGCAATAGCATCAGCAGCCGAGCAGCAGCAAAACACTCACTGGTTTTCTTTACCATAAGCTTGTCTGACAGAAGAACATTTTCTATTACAACTACCAGCACTACTACTGCTTACTAAACAGAGGAGCAATAATAAGAGTTCCATCTCTTCTCATCGTCGTGGAAGGTAATACAAGCGCACATAAAAAATTTTAATGGGCAAGATGATGACGTGCTAGTCTCCATGATAGGAAATGTATATCAGCTTTGATTGCACCATATATCACAATGACAGACTTGGAGACTTGCACACTGCTCATTTGACAATAATTCTCGTTTTCTTCATATTCGTCGAAGTAGTTTCGTATTATCAACTACTCAACACACGACGAAAAATAATATGCCTTTTGTTATTGTGATGTTCTATCTATCCATCTATTTATTATTATAATACCCTCTGTTCTCTCTTGTGTTGTATAAAAGTAAGCAAGTATATTTACGTTGTCTTATTTCCTTTCTTTTTCCTTTCCTGCTACTTCTGTTGCTTGCTGCATCGTAACTTTTCTCTCTCCTTCAGTTTCACTATTGTCCCCATGTACTATTTTATGTGCATGAATGCTATTACGTGATTTCCCTTGCTGATAATAATAAAAATGCACGTAAGGAAGGAAACACATGAGCAGTGACTGCAGACAGGAGAAAATGTAACACATGGAACCAAACCCAGCCTCGTTCTATAAGCCATATCTATGGATATATTATTATAAAGTGTGGAGAATATTGAGTTGCGGAGGAGAGGGATTGAGTGTGAGTAAAAGCTGCTGCTGATGTTGTTAATAACCTCGCACGAATGTGCTATATGACATTATACAATCGTATGTACAATAGTAATACTCCAGTTCAGAAAGTAGTCAGAAGAAAATTTCCAGTATATTTGCATGATCGTTGTAATTTCCACAATATGTACATAATGTTATTGTTACGGCAATGTTCAATAATATACAAGGGTTCAATGGTATTTGTATCTACCGGGAGAGCCACGTAAGCGTTGTAATGTTGTAAAACTTATAACGCGTGATAGCGTTATAAAAGAAACGAAAATTTCTAAATTAGCAGATTGCCGTGTTTTTTCTAAACAACAGCTTAAGTTCATTCTAGCAACACCAATTCGTGAACTTTGTTATGTTGAGGTATCACTCTCTTTGTGTAATTCAGCTGGGTGTATTTAAATAGCTATATGCTATCATTTCTGTCCTTTCGGAATTGCTTACAATTGTACATTATGCATGCATAATGTATACTATGTATTGTCCAATAAAGTAATTCAATGTTTAAAAATTCAAAAGAGTACTGCCGAAAATTGTTCTATAATTGATAATAATCCTTTCAGTTTTCAAAGGTTGAATCACAAAAGCAAAAAAATAGTCATACATTTTTGATAACACGTGAGTCAACATACAATTCAAATGCAAAATGCCACTATGCTAAAGCATTGACATTGACATGGCATTCTTGTAAAAAAACAAATCCTCTGGTTTGTTGCCCCCATATCTATTTAGAATCAAATTCAACTAAGAGTTGCACATTTCATTCTATCATTTACTTAACCATTCGATTATAATATCTCATCAGCACGAACATCGAATTTTGTTTGAAGCGCTTCCTGTAAATATATAAGCCTTTAAAATATTTATTTTATTTGAAGTAGAGAAGAAGCGTGTTTTATGAAATCGGCTATAATACTAACTCATTGGGTTTTGTACTACCTACTTACACCAAGCAGCTTTTGATATTTTCATTAAAAGCAAATAAAAATAAATATTTGAAGAGTAGTTGAAAAGCTTATATATGTACACACATTTAGATAAGTCACTTCCACTTCATCGTCCACCCACGGTGACAGTTTAACCTGGGCATGTAAACTTCTAAACATTTTAGTGCTTGTACTAGCTTAGCATTTACTGTAAGATGTTTTTCTATTTTAAGAACTCACTTTGTTTAAGATAACTCTCAGTGGTGTGGTGCATAAATTTAAGTTGAAGAAAATAAACACACATAAGATAACACTTTTTTCTGTTTATCCCTTGATTCATTGTCATTCCGTAAGAGTTCAAACTGTTGACGGTAAATTCTCATTCAAAAAACCTTTGTCTCTCATCTTCTACCAGTACATTGAAAGGCAACGCAACGAATCAAACCAAACCTTTAGAAAGAGATGCTCGCCACGTACGACTCGACTGACAAATACACTGACAATAAAAAAGATGGTCATTCTTTCTACTTAATGCATCATGACAATATGACTGCCTGTATGTATTCATCAATGTGCCTTTTACGTATTTT
This sequence comes from Entomobrya corticalis, assembly GCA_034694325.1. NCBI lineage: Eukaryota > Metazoa > Arthropoda > Collembola > Entomobryomorpha > Entomobryidae > Entomobrya > Entomobrya corticalis. Next base: position 38,680 of record JAQFYG010000196.1, on the reverse strand, counting down.
ATTATGTACAATGTGCTGTTACATTATGTGGTGATGTGATAAGAAAAATGACAGTGAAAATACTTTATTCTCTCTCCTTCTCTCTGCAGGCAATAAGGCATGCAATAAACCAAAACCAACCACTTCACTACTCAATTTCTGCTGTTTTGTTACATGCAGCATTTTGCTTGAAGCTTTTTATATTTTACTGCTGCTACCATCACTAATCCTTAAGCCAACACAACAGTTTAATCCTTCATTACACATACATACCAAAATGTCTTGTGTATTTTTATTCGACGTTTTTTACCTCTCTCTCTCTCTCTTGTGCTTCCCTCTTAGTTGTTCATCTTTTCGTCGTCGTCTCTTCGTCTAATCTGCCCGTAACATTTGACATTAAAGTTCACCTTCATTATCATCGTCATCATCCTTTTTCCCTTGCTTGCAATGAATGCCTTTGTGCAATGCGTTTTCAGTCGGTATTCTCATGTTAGCTATGCTGAACTGCTTTTTCAGTATTTTAAAACATTTTACAAGACCATCATAACATGCCTTTTGCTCATCCATCCTGTTCGTTCCAAATCATTATCTTTTTAAGCCAATGCCAAGGAGTTTTTTTTCATTTTGACATAAGCAAACCATAGTGTGTTACACCATTTCCCATATTATACGCAAAGATGAAGCAATGAGAAAATGTGTGTCTGTGACTGAATGGAGCCAATGCAGTTTTATTTTTTTCCTTCTAATGGAAAATAAAAAGATTTAGGTTAATAATAAATATGCACAATGAAAAAGTGAATCAGTTACAGGCATACCGCTTGGTATTCATATAATTATTGCTTCTTTACACTCATAACTCTAGTTTTTTCCTCTATCATAATTGGCAACAAAAACAACCAGTAAAATAATTACTGGAAGAATGAGACATTCATTCATTTTCTAAATACATTATTTAGCATGCGCAACTTTACAATTGTGAAATGCCAACAAACAATTTTTCAGCAGTCAGCCAACAGTAAATACTTTCGTCAAAATGTTTCACAAATATGACATAATTTTCGACCGTTCAATGCCTGTTGAACTCACTACCAAAGAATGGCTCTTGGGCCTCATGATAAAAGTGCCAACTACCAAAATTTTGTGTAGGCATCAAGAAGCTCTCGTAGTTTTTGATCACAGATAGGAACATAATATATCACCAAGCATGTAACGTAGAAAACTATGCTCCGCAAAATATAACGTATGTATGGAAATTCTCTACGGTGGTGGCGGTGATGGTACGCTGAATTAAGACGGTGAACTGAAGAAGCATCGTCGTATCGTATCATTTAGCGTTAATATACGCATGAATACTAAGCAATAAATATACATTATTATTCGTTCGTACCCAGAGATAGCTAAATAGATATGCGGCGAATGGTGAAATAAAATATAAAGACAAGTTGAAAGAAAAGGATTTTTAGGGTAGTGGCCATTTTTATCGTGCAATCGCTACTACATGCTACAACCGTGGCTAATATATGATTACCTTGTCGGTTGTCATTGCCATTCTTGTCATCATCATCTTGATTTGAAACTATCTACACTAAACTTACATCCCATATGCATTTAATGTGCCCGCTCCCGTTCGTTCCTTCTCTCTTTGTTCTCTATATTTACAATATTCTCAACTCACATACAACTCAAGTCAGTCAGCCCCTCTCGCAAAGTCAGTCAAATCCTTTTACGACGGCGATTCTCCCGTCATATTATTTACTCTCCATACATTCCTTTCCTTCCTTGAGCCATGTTTTATATGCATTATATGTCATTATATCTATAATATAATCATCTATTCTCTGCTGCTTAAATTCCCTTTTGGCACGCTATATTATTCTCTATCTGTATACGTACGGTTTACAACCATGCATGCCTATTATTTTAGCATATTCTAGTTTTGTGAATATTGCAAGAAAAAAGGAGAAAAAATGCCCTCGTGGTGATGATTGTATATAACGTGATGTACAGAGATAGAAATTTTTTTCTCGTAGTACAACGATTTTGTGCTTGGCACCGGCTACACGAATTCTTTTTTCATTCTTTACCAGAAAAGAGTCAGGTTTGAGTAAAAGAAACTTTTATATTTATATTCCACATCATCTATTTATCCATCCATTCTCTATTCCATTTTTCGTGGGTATGTGTAAGTTTTTTCGTGGATGGATGGCTCCTCGTCGTGATATGAAGATAGTATTTTTATGTTGTTGATGATGATGACGAAGTCGACAATGAACAAGCACAGAGAAAAAAACACTGTACCATAGTACCATAAGATCAGTGGAACTGCTTGTGTGTATTTGTGTGAATGTGTGTAATGTGATGAACAGAATAACGATCACCGTCATCATCATCAGAATGATGATGTGTTATAAAGTGGGTAGGTATGTGCAAGAAGATGATCATGATGATGGCACAGTATGTATGGAATAAAGAGAAGAAGAGAGCCACACGGTGAACTTGACGGTGATGTGATGTGGTAGTGTATAAAATTATAGCTTGGAGCATAAATATACAGCATTTGCACACTATTTCGTCTTTTTTGCTTATTTTTTTCTGCTTTATGTTCGTTTCTCTATACTACAATCATAATAATAATAATATCACCATCATCCGATAAAGTTGGACCCTCTCACATAACATTCACATTATATACTGCTGCTGCTGTTAGCAGTTGACTGCTGTGTGTGGAGTTGGTTGGAGTGTGTTACTACTTTACTACGACTTCTACTACTGCACAACTACTACTTTGCTTGATTCCATTCGTTTGTTCTTGCTTTTTTGGAAGAGTTAAATCGAATGAGAAAGATGGGTACGTAAGGTAACAAAAAGTAAGGTATGGCAGTAGTACAAAAATATATAGCATAGCATCATCATCAGAGGAGTAAAAGTAGTGGTTTTAGTAGGTTTAGTGGTATGGTTGTTGGTAATAGAAAAAGAGATGTGAATATTATAATCATATGTGTGTAGGTACGAATAAGTCAGAGTGAAGAAGGAGAGATAATATTATGTATGTACATACGTAATGGGTTTGCCAAAGCCTGCCAAGCATTTTTTGAGAATGATGTTGGACGACGACTTTGTTGGATGGAGCAACAGCAGAACAGCAGTTGTTGTTCTGGTATAATATAAAAGTGTGTTGGATCGAAGAGGTTTAATTTCACTATAAGCTGAGCCAAAAGTCTACTTTATCATCTATACACACACTATGTTTTATTGTTGTGTTATGTATGGATGGACAGAAAAGAGAAGAGAATGAAGAGAGTTTGTAAAAAACACTTTAGTTTCGTTTGGGAGCATTAGAATTTTTATTTATCTTTCGTGATGTGCTACGCAGCACAGCTTGTTTTCCTTTTTGCCTTTGATAATATTATTATGCCGTTGTTGCTGCGAGTTTGCGATTACGATGATGCTATTATTCCTCCTTTTTGCTCCCTGCTCCTGTTTCGTTTCATGATTCACGACCAAGGTCCGGAATTAATGGCTGTATTTAATAGAAAATGCAATGCAATTGGCTTTGTTGCAAAAGTAAATGAACAAAAATGAGAGATTTAAGATGGTTATGTGAATTGTTCAGAAAAATCTTTTGTGTCATGTTAGTAGTTAACTCATCAATGCAATCATCCTTTTTGTTTTCTTCTCTGTATATTAGAAGAATTTACTTAACTCTAGTAGAAACTTTAATAAAAATGTTACTAAAAATATGGCATGGCATGACCGGTATCATCATAAAAACATAAAGATGAATATTTTCTATGCTATAGATAAAAAAATAGATAATTTGACACAACATCAGTGGCTTACTAGGGTAGCTTATAATAGTGCCTAAATTATTAAATAAGCTCGATGCAAAAAATGGATGGAAAATTTTCACAAATCACACACGTAGTTACTTATCTAGAGTGTTTGTGTGATGCATGTGTTTAACCTGGACTAAATAATAAAATGCATCAAGTTAAAAAAGTGAAGTGTATTATTTCTCAAAAAAGTTTGTTTTTCGTTAGAGCAGCATGCAGTATTTTTCGCACGAAACGAAGCATGTGGTATACGGTGCATAATATTACACTGTCTGCTGACCACTTGATTCTTTATTACTCTCTGGAAAGGTAAACAAGTTTATGCTTGACGTGAGATGAGATATAGGAATTGATGTGCAAGTTTTATCGTGGCAAGTTCAAGGATATTGAGATTAGACAATTTTCATGCTTCCATGCTAATGTCATGAAGATTAACCATTTCGGTGTCATTCTGGACGTGGAAAAAGCATGATTATTGGTTGGAATTCCACTTTACCCATATTCAAATACTGCAGCTATTTATGTGATTATGTATTTTTTAGAATAAAGGAAGTAGGGAAACTCTAAAACTATTATTTATACGCTGTGTGAATGCTAAACCGACTTAGATGTTATGTTATGGCACACAGGCCCAGCAATTTCATTATTTTGCTTATTTTGACTGCTCGTAAGGGAACTGGACTATACTATAATACGCTCATGGCGCTATGAATTTATACGGAATCAGTGGCAGGACTATGTGCGTCTAATTTAGCTATAGTTTAGTAAGTAAAACTCTGATTTTTTATGCTTCTAATATATACACATAAAAGTTACATCTGTACGTAGTTACAGTCTACTTCCATTTTTAGTTTAAAAAATTGTAGAGCATCGGTGTGTGTAAATATGTACCCATATATATAAAATGTTTGTATGCCGTATGCATCGAATCCATGTGGTGCAGCAACCTAGGTGTTGAAATTTTGCTGCTGGAAAATTGCATGAAAACTTATATAGAGGAAATAGTAATTACGTTTTGTGTCTGCAATAGTCTGCATACCTGGTCTGGACTATAGGTGTCTATTATTGTCTTAATTATAAATGCCTGGCTGAAAGCGTTCTCCTCGTATTACCTTTATCATTGAAAATATACTGCGGCAGCTTTAGTATACAAAAACAAATATAATGAATTTTCGCAACCAAAATTCGATTATATTTGTTTTCAATTTATATGTAAAGGAACTATTGCATGTATTTACTTACAACAGCCACTACTTTTCCTATTTACTTCACAACCTGCTTTGTCTGGGCGTAGAATAATAAATGTTCATCGGTTTTGCATGACTATGTGACATCATAGTTTTCAAAAGTTGCAGTTACTTTCAGGAAACTTGTCAACCTCAAATAATTACCTATTACTATTCAATATTTTCAAAACAAATTTTATGTGAGTTTTAGCTCTTTATTTCTACTAAAACTCAGAAGCTGTGAAGCAAAATACGAAACTATATGTGGCAATTTTCTCCTCTATGCTTGAAGAAAAAACGTTAATTATAGTGTATTGCTCTAGATCTAAAAAATTTATTCAGTTTTTAGTAGCTCTCCCATTTCCTCTCGGAAAAGCCTTTGCTGGTTAGAAAATGAGCAGGGTCATTAGAGATTCGGATTTAATCTTCACTCAACTGCCGTTGTGTGCTGCCATGTATGTTTGCTTGTTTTAGCCTATACTTAATGGAATCTATCCTTGGATAAATCAAATAGTATAACTTAACGAAAAATGTACAAACAAAGCCCTTTTAGATCCTTCTCCATACCATCCTTCTGTGTCTTGTTTAAGTACATTATACAGTTTGATGAAAACGTACCGTATCAAGCACGCTCGAAAACTCACTTTTACTCCAGTTGGCGAATGGGAGAGTAGCAGCCGTTGTGTTGGTTTCGATTAAAGCATCTAATAACAAGCGAGGAAAATATATGCTGCACCCAAACAGCCTGCTTGAGCCTGAGCATTTTCTTTCCTTTTTTAAGGCATTAACTTTGCTGCTTACTCACTAGAACAGCAGCGTTTTGTAATATTATAGCAGTAGGATTGGAATAGAACACCACTGCGTACTGTTGTGCACAAAAATAATAAAAAAGAAAGTGTTTTTTCTCGAGAGTTGAACTAATCGATTGCCATAAACATACATAATCTACCATTATGGTACATACATATTTACTGTGTTTTTCTGAAAATCGTTAGTTGAGCACACGTGACATCTTTTTCTATAAGTTATTCCCTGTAAGCACACTGTGTTAATAGCGAAACACAAAGAAAATACGTACCTATAACAAGAAAAAAAGAGCAAGTCAAAGAGACCAATCCCAATCGGTGATTAATAATCTACGACATTACTTTATTTCCTGAGTGAGTGTGAGTTTTCTCTGTTACTTGTGTCTGCTTCTTTGTTTATATTGCTTTTGTTCAGCTATTTTATCAGTTTAAGCTAGTTTTTATGCAATTTAGTAATGAAACAAGAACCAGGAGTGATGGAGAGGTGGTGGTTAGATCTGATGTGTGGCGTATGCCACAAAAGTACTGTTTCTCTTTCTCACAGTTCAACATTTTTCGTCCCAGTCCGTTTGCTGGTAATATTACTTGGCTGCAGAGGCATATCGGCGTTTTAGTGCATTTTTTTCTATGAAATAAGTACAATGACAATATCGTGTATTCTTGTTGTGTCTCTTAAAGAAAACAAGAAGAAGAAAAACAAGAATTTAGAATTCACAGCACGATCTCAGTCTGGTCCGGTTTCCCTATTCTCCTACTCAAGAGGGTGAAACGACGAGTAATAGAGAGTAAGACAATGAACAAACGGTTATTCTGTAATGACTTTTTACACGTAAAACTTTACATTTTATTTTACTATTGTAGGGGCTTGTCCAAGTAGTAACTCATAAGAAGGGGTTCACTATCTCAAACTCATATAAAGAATGAAAGGAAAAGGAAAGAGCTTGGTGATGGTGGTGGGCATCTTACACGCTCTAATGCCTGCTGCAATTTAATAAGATCAGAATAATGATATAATGCACATATTTGCACAGCTTCTTCATAGATTCCAGACTATTTCTACGTTCGTGCATTTTCCTACTGCTTATTTGGAATGAATAATATCAATTCTTATCTTACCCCAATTACAAAGTATTTACAGTGAATGCAACAAGATTTGGTTTGTTTATACTATAATGAAGATGTATTTTGTATCAGTAGGTATCTTTTTCATTTTAAAGCACATATTATTTTAAAACATAATAATAATATTATGAATATTACGTCTGCTTACCTTGTTTTGGAATTGTTGCTCCTCGTTTAATGATTGAGACCTCAGCTTGTGAGTAAGGAATCTAAGCATTATTATTTACCCCGGCAGAATTTTAAAATCGGGCGTTCGAAAGTGTGTTTATGTAAAAACGAAAAATATTAAACTTTCTTCCTCTTCTTCTGTTTTTCTTCCGTTGTGAAAAATACAAAGATGTGTAGACTTGTTCCTTGATACAGGCAAGGAAGAATATTTTATTTCACCTTTTTCGTCTGGTACTTTTTTCTTCCAAAAAAGTGACTAAAGAAATAAGACAGAAAAGGTTTTGCTTTGTGTGGCCTTTTATCCTCTTTCCAGCACTGTCCGTGTGGTATCTTGAGTGTATAACTTGAAGAATGTTTGGTGATATGATGGTGCTGCTGGTAATTTTGCCTTGGCTCGTTAGGATTTTTATGGCTTTAGTAATAAAACTTCAGCAATGCGATTGTATATGTTGCAGTTGCAAGTACTTCTTTTCCTCTTGTTCTTCTGGTGAAACGACTGACTCCCGTGCCTTGTTGTTTCTGTTGCTTCTCTTTCACATTTAAACCAAATAGAAGCAAAGAGCTTAGTGGATTCCTCTCTGAAGGATCTTTACAGCTTAGCACATACAATGTTATAGAATATTTTGCAGTCCTGACGTGTATATACACAAATAGGATGGATAGTAGTGCAGTATAAAACCCAAGTTTCTTGTTTTTTCGATTTTTTCTCGTATTCTGCCAGTCAATTTAAGCATACACTTTGTAAAAAATGAATGCTTCCTTGATGAAACATGAATAAATTCATACAAGATCAGCTTGTTCAATAATGGTAATAATAAATGCTGCTTGCTGTCTCACAAATGGATAGGTAGTAACAATATCTAGTTTTATATCTTGTGAGATAAACTATTTGAGAGTTTCCTTCTCTGTTTTGCTTTTTTATTTTCGTTTTTTCTCAGAAAAAGTCAACATAAAAATCTAGTATTAGTTTTGTTCAAAGCAATTTCGTTCAGTCAACGTAGGTATATATTTTTTCAATGGAACGGGTTCACTACATTTGATGGTGCTGCTGCTGTAATCTCTGGAACAAGACGGTGGTGAAGACGGCAGTGTTGGTACATATATAGTATACAGCTAATATAGGCTAATGGTGAAGTGGTCTTCTTGAGAAGTATATTTCTGTGAAAATGTTTGAAAAAATATATTTCAATTTTTATATTACTTTTTTTATATATCAGCAATTTTTACATAAATCTCGTCAGCTTTTACTTTTGACTACTCATCGTTTGTGAAACCCTTTTTCCTGTAAAAAGAATTCTAGAAAAATATTATATAATTTTCTTGTACGGATTGCTAATAGAGAAAATTAGTTCTTTTGATGATTTTGTTAAGAAAGGGGAAAAAGAAAGTTTTTCTAGGAGATTTCCTTTTTCTATCATGTACCTATTAATGCACTCTGTGAGAAATCTATATATGAAAATAAAACTTTCAAGAAAAACTTTACACTCCTGTTTGATTTCCCAAAAACTGAAATCCTCTTCTACACCAGACCTTTCTTTCTTGGAATTTGCCTACAGTTAAACAAGTTTGATCCTCGTTATATTTTTTATTTTTAAAGACTTATTTTTACTCTCGTAACAAAAAGTAAAAGGGAAAGGTATGTCGACGTCACAATTTAAAAAGGGGTCGGTCGTCGTTTTCATCTATGGATGTATTTTTGTATATGTGCTGCCCATATTACAGCAACCGCTCCTAACAATAATAAGGATTTTCTGCTTCTTCTACTCCCACTAGGAAAAAGTCAGAAAAGCAAAGGCATTTATACCGGGAAATAAAAGCTGAAAGAGAAGTGTGAGACCGGAGCTAGTGTGGTGGAGATGTAAAGAAATTTAATCTGTAGCAAACGCCTAAGTAGTTGGAGAAGCAGTAAGCAGCAGTGCAGTAATATGTACAGAGGAAGTTGAGATTTGCTTGGGAATCTATGCTAGCGAGAATATAAAAGTAAAAGGGAGCAGAGCAAAGTAGAAGATAGCTGGTATGGAACTCCAGCTCTATCCAAAGTCCCACTAAAGCCGGCACAAACCGCGCCCACATTACTGCCACTACTGCATGGACTACTCTACTTACATAACATCTACTAGCCTAGCATACCATTCCAGTGAAAACTTTTTCCACTTATTTTCTTCATAACAGAAATTAATTTCAATATAAAGTGCTTTCAGATGAATTTTCTCGGATGACAAGGCAAGTACAACAATAAGAAAAGGCCAATTAAGACAGAGAAAAGGAAGTGGAGTAAATGTAGAGAGAGAGCAACGAACGAAAAACCAAACCACAAGTTTGGAAATAATAAAACATACAAAAAGAAGAATAAAAAGCACTGACGACGTCGACTACGACTACTACTGTTCCAGGTTTGATTTTAAGGAGACTAATATACCACTATTGGTTTTGCTTGTGTGTATAGAATTGTGGAACAACAGTGGTAAATGAAAGGCAGCAAAGTAGGCAACCTAAATATGCTTACACACAAACACACACGCAAAAGTCTGTAGACTTTGGTAAACTAAAGTTGACTTTTATACTTGAGAGATATATATAGGTATATACTTTTTACATACAACTACTCTAAAAAGTTTTTTGTGTACAAGTACGACAGCCACTAGTGCTGCTACACCACACCACACTACTACTCCAACAACTTTTTACATTTTCTAATGGGAAATCCAATTCAATTTGAACAAGTCTCAGGAAAAAACAAATCGAACAAAACGAATGAATCAAATAAAAAAATGGAATATAGTGAAAAAGAGAAAAAGACGGGGACTGGAAAGGAGAAGCTCCAGAGAGTAGTCAAGTCTTTGGAAGAAAAAAATTGAACGAACAAATGGCAGAAACGAATATGAGCAGGAATTTGGATTTTAACATACATATATGCATACAAACGAATAATAATATTAATGTATACATGTTGAGGCTTTTAAGACGAACAGCATAATTTATGCTTGCTGACTGAATACGAACGAAGGAGGCAGCAGGAGTCCACGAGAAAAAGAAAAGAATCTTCTCATACAATATATTTGTATGAATGCATTATAAAAGTGAAGTTGCTGCTTTTAGTGGTTGTGGTGGTGGATGATGATAATGTAGTAGTATCTGTATTCTGTATAAATGTATGCTAGACCGGAGAAGAAGGATAAGAAGAGTAAAAATAAAAAGACAAAATGAAAAATGAATAGGACGTGCCTGAATGAAAAACTACACACATATATGAATTTTTCAGCAACAACAGCAAACAACAACAAACTTTTCTTTTCTTATTGTTGTAAGATCGTGAAATATCAAATCACAATTTTTTGGAATGAGAGATGATGACAGAATATATAGGTATATGTTTTGTTTGCGATGAAATGAATGAATGTATAAGATAGAAGTGCTTATGTACATACATTACTCTTTTGCAGGAGAGCTGCTACCGTACCAAGTACCAAGTTTCATTTTATTGCTCTTAGAAAAAAAATGCAAAATTTCATTCTGTTTTGATTTTTCTTTTACTGTTTAGCATACATATAGATTTTTGTAACTTGAATGGATAACGAAAGCAGAATTTAGAGGGAAACAACTTCTTGTCTTTTGTTTTTCAATTCATATTTAAAAAGTAATATATTGTTTAGATCTGAAGCTCTGACGGATGTAATGGGACGCATTCCAACTGCCAAATACTTTTAAATATGAAATATGTTTGAATAAAATATGTGCCTATATACATAAACAAAATAGCATGATTATTTCGATTGGAAGGTGATTCAAGAAAAATAAATAAAACAATGCCTTGGGAGAGGATCATGGCAATGACACTCGATAAATGCAACTTCATTTTTATTCACGACTGGATATTTAGTTTGTTTTATTTTTCGACTAGGCAAACAATAGTTTTGCGTATATGTATAAGGTTAACGCAGCACAAATGTTGTAACGTAATCTTTGTATTCGTTTATATATCTAATGTAACTGCCACCAGCAGTTTTCTTCAACAGACTGCTGAAGCGGAATGAATTTTTATGCTTTTCGCCTGCCTCAGAAATAAATTTATGAGGTTTGGTTTATTAGTTCAACTAATTATTATTTATTTGCTTATTTGTAATCAGTAGACAGATTTTCATGGAAGATTGTGTGTGAGATAAGATAAGAAGAAAGAAAAGCTATCACTCTGCAGTCAAAAGTGGAAAATGGTCAGAGACCACAATATATCTACATAGGTGACTCATCATACCAGCATAGCATAGCGAGCGGCGGCCGAAGACTGCCAGAAACAGTTTGTGTGGGTAACTTGAGACTCGTGCATTTTTGAGACCCAATAGCAAACAGTCACAAACTCTTTTCTTGAAACTCGTACTGAAAACTTTTAAAATTGTGCTTTTGTTCTAAAAGCAAATATAAAAACAATACTAAATTTTAAAGGTAGTTCTGCTAAATCTTTCAATAAATTCGTTTTTTCCGTAAAAAAAGTTTTCCCTAAAAATATGTTTAAAAAGCCAAAGAAAACACTTTTGACACTTTTGCAGTAGTTGAAAGAATATTTAAGTGAAATGACAGCAAGAAAACGGGAAAAATTTGGTGATATTCTGTATAAAACCAACAGATTTTATACCAAACTTGTGCAATGCTGATGATGGTGAGTTATGTGTAGGTGATTGGTGATGTATAATGCATTAGACGCGGAAGATACGAGAAAATTCTCAAAGTTCCAAAACCTGTGAATGAATAAGCCAAGCAAGCTACGTATGAAAGCGACGGAAACGGGGGAAAAATTTCCAAGTCCAACGAAAGCTTTTCTTAGCAGAGCAGCAAAAACTCAACAAAATGACGACTGCCTGTCTACTTGTCTCACTCACCCGAACAACAAAATTGTCTTCTTCTTTGATCCTTTTTATTACTACTTCACAGTTCACTTCAAAAAATCTCCTTTTTTCGCTTTTCTCAGTTATTTCTTTCATTCAAGAAGAAATTATTACTTTTTTACAAGTTTGCACGTTCTTTCTCAACTTTCCCAAGTTGGCAGTTTTACAGCTTTTATAAATACAGCAGACGCACATAAAAACAGTCACAAAGTTTATATATTTTCCCTTTACTCTGATGACCAATCTGACCAGAATATGGAGAGAAAAAAGTTTTTATTTAAAAAGTAAATCAGTTCTGATGATTAATTATTGGTGTAATTTGATACAAACTAGAAACAGTCTTAATTGAAATTAGTCAAGATAAGCAATGATCAAGATTTCCACTTAAATCACGAATATTTTCCAAATATTTAAATTTATTAATAAATTGGAGTTCAGCTTTGGTTTTTAAGGAACAAAAATAGAAAGAACAAGGAAAAATACTAAGTTCCCCCTTTTTCCCTGTGTGTGATTTGATATATTTAGGCACACGTTTACAAATGGCAATGAATGTTAGCTTTGCTTTTGCTTGCTTTTATACCAAGAGAGAAACTTTCACTTGGCTTAAAAGCAAATGGCTTCAAAAAAGCTGTGAGATGTTGGAACTTAAGTGTCGAGACACACCAAGTTCAGTTTAGAGATACAACAAATATACAGGGAAAAACGAGAAGAGTTTGCTCCTCTCTATTTCTTCTTTTTCAACTTTTGTATTTTCTCTAAGATACGTGCAAAGATAATATGAGAGAATACTGACTGAAAATGAATGTAAAACAGTGAAAAAGGAGAATTGCTCCAGAGAGATGTTGACACGTGTGCTGCTAGGAGTGAACTGAGATGTGGAGTGAAATAGTCAGCGAATAAAATAAGAATAAGAGCCAGGGAGCCAGGAGAGTAGAAGCAGCGTTGCTTCTGCTGCTGGTAAGAAAAAATGAGAGAATAACCAACGAGCAAAGCAAGTAAGGCAGGCAGAAAAGATAACTTTGGGAGCTGAGCAAAGTCGTGAGCTTTGGCAGAGAGAAGCTCGCAACTCCCGTATATTTTCCGTTTCTCCACTTGAGCGCCTTGTGTGTGTATGGCTGGCTTGTGTGTCTAAAAACTCCAAAAAGCTTTTTTTGCCTGGTCTTAGCTGAATACTCACTTGAGTTGGTTGAGACTCTGCCTTGCTTTTGCCTGCGTTTCTTTTGGTTTCTGGATTGCTTGCTTGCTTTTGTGAGTGTGACTGTGCGAGAATGAGTGAGAGAAAATGCTTGCGTTAGATCGCATTGCCAAGCAATGCGAAAAACTGTATCTGCGTACTAGTAAGTTAGCAGTCACAGTATCTATAAACGGAGCTTGTATGCATGCATATGCCACTTTGGAATTAGAACTAAATGGAAAAGAGTGAAAGAGAGAGAGTTTGGCTTGGTTGTGTGTGTGTGTGTGTGTGCATGTGTGTGAGTAACAACAGTATAGCGAAAGCAAAATGTTGTAGAGACTTTTAAGCGATTGTGTTATGTTCGCCTTTTTTATCCAGGGAACAAAAAAGTGATATTGGTATATGGAGCTTTGTACTTATATAGTAGTGCCTTGAGACTAGTTTCCTTCCCTAGCAAAAATTGGTCAGATGAGTAGAATGGAATATATGGAGACAAGCAGATACTAGAATGAGAAACTATAGGCAAGCCAGTCTTTAGATGGAAGAAAGAAACTAGGTACGTAAATGCTCAAGTGCTTACTATCTGATATGATGTGAAAGCAGACGACTGTCTAAAAGTCTGCACGTAAACATATATCTACATGTTTTCAAAGCATTCAGAGAACGAAAATTGCGAAAATGTTTGGATATAGAATGATCACTGTTATGACTGATTCCCTGTCCGAATGAATATATGAAATGATTATTGTATTGGTATAACGTCTCGACTTAATACTTGCTTGTAGAAAATATTTAGTGATAAAGGCTAAAAACTGCTGCTACCGACATGCATAAAGAGAAAAGCATTTTGACATGTCATAGAATAGAACCATGTCAAAATAATACCCTTATTATTTCATTTTGCAATTTAACGATTTCATTGTTAAGCTTTATGAAGTTATGTAATAAATTCCTTTTACAAGAAGTTTTCGAGAAAAATAATATTTTCATATAAAGAAACAAAAAAGATGTGTGCAGAAAATTGCACACATTAAAATTGGTTGCTTTTTAATATGCATGATGGCCTGTTTGAATACACATTTTATACAAAATGATGTACATGCAATAGCAAGATTATTAGCAATGTACCTAGAAAAGATTAGGATTCAATAGAAATAGAGATGCCTAGGTTGAGTAGAAATGCACATAATATTATATACCTGATTTAAGAATGATTTTACTATGAATGTGTGTGTAAAATGCGCGCTGTGCTGCTGTGCGGACAAAGAGCAAAAAATAGATAATAAGAGGAATAATAATAATATATACCTTTTTCAAGTACACACGTAAAAGTAGTATGAGGAGCTGCTTGTATAATATATTATGTATATAAGAAAAAATCTTTCAATAGCCTCCCGTCTCACTATAAAAACTTTACTGCACGACTCGGCAGTAAAGGAAGAACTGAGGCACAACCTTCTCTAAGCCGGTCCATAAAAAGGAGAGAGAAATATGGATAGAGGGAGAGAGAACGCAGCTCTCCCCATCCTTTGCTTGCTACGTTCCATGATAAAAGCAAGGGTTTGAACATGGCAAGTTAGCCAAAACTAGTATGTTATGAAGAAAGGGGAAGCGGATACATTGCTGAGTATGGGAGAAATACTCACACACGTACTTTTTAGTAAAGCATTGTAGGAGAGAACGTAGCTGTAGTAAGTAGTAGTGCCACTACGAAGCAAACGTACGTACGTGAGCAAAGTAGTAAAAAAGTGGTGTGGTGGTGGTGAGGGGAGAAGAAGAACGAGAAGGAGCCAGCCAGAGCTACAATGCACACACACCAAACCAAACTATGTAGTAATAGTACAGTGTACAAAGGATACTAGCAAGATCCAAAAGGGAAAAAACTACGGTTGCGTATAAGTATAGTAAACGAGTACGCCAGTCAGCTGCATGAGAGTGGAAGAGTCCATTCAATTCGGGAGGTGAGCTGGGGAAACACGGTTCCCCTTAATCTGGGGTAATCCCCGCCGGTTTTCAGATAGCATGGCTTATCATAAGAGGGCTTATCATATGAAAATGTGATATTCCTTGAAAAATCCACCTTAAAGGGGTTATAATTGGTAAAAGTGATGACTCCTCAACGTGACCTTGCCAAGACTTTCCCTGGCCCATTCACTTGAATAGGCTGAGCCGGAGAAGCGTAAACGGAGTGGCAGGTGGGGATCTTGCGCCGACTTTCGGGGGTCGCCTCTCGTGTCCCACTTGTGAATGAAAATCATCGCAGCAGCAGCATACTTCTTTAGCCAAGCAGCTTCTCTGCTAGCTAGCGAACATCGAAGGAATCGAGTTGTTGTGTATGTTCAAAGGAGACAAGTTTGCCAGGGAGAGAAGGATAGCCTTCCCCATGCATTTTTTTCACTCGTTCTTTCTGTATCGCTGCTGTTTTATATTGCGTTACGACGTACGTGTTCTCGCTAAATGCTCTCCTAGTCCCTCAGTCACTACGACTCCAATGTTGGAGGGTGAGCGTATGCGGTATGGTGATGGAAAAGTGGTCGCTTTGCTTATCCTTATCATTTAGTTGCTTATACTCTTGTTTGTATGTACACACCGGGCGTATTATTATTGCTGCTGGTGCTATTTCTCTTACCATTTCTACGTGCATTTGAATTTTACATTTTTAACGCAACACTTTCCTTTCTCCTTCTTTTCCTTCTACTGGTTTCGGTACTGTGTTGCCGCAGATGTTGAGACGCTTTACAAACCAGCAATAGGGTCACTGTAATGTATTCTATTGTTGGTTTCTGTCGTCTTCTCTGATGATGTTGTACGATGATATTGAGCATCATCGTTGATGATATTATGATGTGAAATGTTTAGGGCTATAATAGGTAGGTACATATTGTTATTACTGCCTGATATTTTAAGGTGTTTGGGTACGGTTGTGTATGAAATTTGGTTGTGGAGGAAGTTTCGACGGGACTATATTCACTATATACTCACGTTACGCTGACCATGAGATGATCGATTACCTTTTCCCATAGGGTCTTTACCGTTACATATCATTTTGTGGGCATTACTTTCGTTGATGAAGTGTTACCAGCGTGCATGCATTGTATACTGGTATGGTATGCCGTAGTCAGTCTGTCAACGAGACGATATGTACACTGAGCACGTACATAACAAAACAACAACCTACGTACATATTTTATGATTTTCTTCCTTAGATGATATGATATGATGTGTTTGTGCCTTGACATAATGTCAGTTTTGATGCTACGTGGTAATGATTTTTGTTTTTCTTTGGCTAATTAGATTCACTCCATACTTGGACAAAAAACGAAGAAGAAAGCTTACATGATTAACTTTCAGTGAGTAGGTAACTTTATTATGTTTGGGTTGGTATCATATTTCTTTCAACCATGAACCATTACGGCTGATTACTTATCCTTGGTTTGGTGGTGGACACTTGTGCTGCTGCTGCGTTATTTAGTTTACAGAAGAGAAAATATAACGCACACGTTTAATTTCATGATAATGCACAAAAGTAGCAAAGTATTCCTGGAGATTCTCATTTCATTCTTATTACATGCCTGCATATATTCCTGAAATAATTTAAAGAAACAAATACAAGAAGTAACGAAAAAATCAAATGTAACCAAGATTCTATAGCATTTTTGTGCTGACTTCATTTGAACTTGGCTGCATTGTAAGCTCAGATTCCTGAAATGAAATGAAAAACAACTGGCGATAGTTAATGCCGATGCCGACTCCTAATAATAAAAGATTGCATTGGTCAATACAATGTTGTTGTTACACTATTGTATCGGTATTTATCCTTATAAAAAAGTATAAAGAAAAGTTTCTTTATGCGTGTAGCTATGCCTGCTATCCGATCAAGCATGCTACACATATTTTTTATTATGAATTCTGTTTCACATGTACGCTCCATGTATCGGAAGTTGATTGCCCTGTGAGTAGCATTCCTTGGTATGCCGAGCTAGCACTTCTGGTACAGCAAGCTTTGAGTTGGAACGTAAAAAGAAGCAGTAGAATGCAGCAAATCGTCGTCATCAACATTCCCTTTCATCCTTAAGTTTGTAGCAGTGTATATATATCTGTTGTAGTTAGTGGAACGTTCTTTTTCATTTTTATGCTGGGGAAATATCAGTACGTGCCACACCGTTTCCTTCTTGCATGCGTAGTTTTTTTCAAGTAGGCAATATAAATGAAATGAATGCAATAAACAACATTATTTATTTCCTTTTATTATCGCATTGCATAACTTTTTCGATATGTGTAACATACAAAACATAATAATAATATGCGCAATGCTGGATAAAATTATTATTGTGGAGTTTATTTGTATAACTTGGAATTTTTTCTACAAAAATGAAATCGCCTATTAGCCACAACAATAGCATGCATGCAAATGTGTTTTTTCTTTTTGAGCTTTGTATAACAATATTTGCTGTTTCATCCATACTGGTCGTTTACTATCCGCTGTATTGAGAAAATGAAACTTTGGGTTGTTGTATTGGTAATACGTATATACATTGAAACATCGAGACAACATAGAGCATCTCTTTTTATTATTCCATTGAGACAAAAAAGAATTAGAAGAAGTATAATATGTATGTGCATTTCCCAACCGTCCCATCTTCTTATCTCTTAAACTATAGTGGAATGTACTTGTTCTGATATTTTCGGGTAAATGGTAGACAAAAGGAAATGTTTTATAATAAAAATTGACAAAGGTAGCACTGACAATTTCCTGATTAATTTAAGCGCAGGTGCTTTTGCAGTTTTATATTTCAGTCTTATAAGTGTGATTGTACGAAATTTTGGAATATTGAGCATATTACGCGAGCAGATAAGGAATACATAATTTAATCGGTTGAAATCTTCTCAAATCCAGGTGGGAACATAATTATAATTTCATAATATGTTTACCTATTGCTTGTCCATTCTTTTTTCGTAGCATCATAATTGAATTTACATCTTATGTACTCACACGATCACTAATATTGACAACCTCTAGATATAACTTAGACTTTGTATAATTTTATTAGCACTGATGCAAGTTACAAAATAACATTAAGCGGATATTTACATATATTAATTATTACGCAAGTTCTAAAACTTCTCATGGGGTTGATAAAGTTAAACAAAATAATATTATTGATTGCTACTATTTATACTTGCATTTTTATTTTCCAACTTTTTGCAAATTAATATATGAGATTCCGTTTGCTGAGAGTTGTAATAGTATGCATTTTAAATGTCAGAACCGGATTTTTAATGACTTGTTGACCTCCCTTTTAAATTTCGAGAAATATTTTACGATCTTGCTCATCAATAGTATGCTATTTTAATTGCTAGTTTAAACTACGTAGGATAACTTTTAATAACAAAAGTTGCTGTACCATACTGAACGTTTTGGAGAATGCACGATTTCAAAGGACTTTCCACTATACGTTCATTTACTAACATTTCATGTGAATTCACAGCTTCATAAAAAATTATCAATTAAGATAGGTACAATAGATAGGATATGTATCACTGTTTACAGAAGTACGAACATATGCTGCACGAGGCTTGTTTTCTTCATTCCAATAAATTGAACAAGTGTTTTTCAGATCTTATCAAACTGAATCATTCTTTTTATTCTACTTATTTTGCTGCTGGTCTACACCTAATAAATCTAACCGCCACGTTTTTTATGTCTGCTTTATTAATGAAAGAAAATCATATATGGAAACATATGTATCTATATAAGTTATGTGGGTAAGAAGCCCTGCTGCTGTTTGCCATACTCATATCTCTTGGTTATCCATGAAAGCTCATAGGGTTTGAATTCGCATATTTTCTATATTCTCAAAGTTCTCCATCAAATACATTATCATAAAGTGAAGTACTGATGTATTAAGTACTAAATATTAATATTAGTTTCAATATACTTTTGAAAGATGTGAGTTGAACATTTCATTTTGTTTGTCTCAATACATAATTTTTTAATTATTACATCGTTTTAAATTAGATAAATTTACCTTTCCTTCCTCTTAAGAATGAAATGGCATTATGATTCTCAAACTACGGCAGAAGAGGCATCAGTTTTTATAGTCACTATAATAGATTGGGTATTGCTTCAAGTTTGTTAAAAGGAAGAGTTGAGCTTTTTCTGGTTGATGTTGTATTATGTACTCTGCACAAGGTATTAAAACAAGTGCAAGCAAATCCCTCGCTCATTTCTCTCAGTATCCGTTTTTCCTATATCTTGACGGTCCACATGTCATTATGATATATGGTACCCCCTGCCTCCATTATATGATGGCAAAAATGACGATTTTTTAGGAAAAGCGGCGACACCCAATATGCGGATGTGTCGTCTGAAACATGTCATTAATCATCATGGCTCCCAGTTGAGCCTCCCTTTTCCTCTTTGTACAGTCAATAGGACTGCTTGCTTAACCTACAATCTTTGAGTTTTGCTGCTGTTGCTGTTACGTATATAGCGTCATGATTATCATCAACAACAACGGCAAAGTAAAAGCATAGTATGTACTATGTAACATCGTGAATTCTTTTCACTTCAACTCACATCTTTTGGCAAATAAAAGGGAAACCCAAAAGTTTGATGCAAGTAATAACCATTCCCAAGTTTAGGTAGCCAGCCATTTCTTTGTTACAAGCTCATGTATGACAGAGAAGCTGTTGTATATATTAAATATACGTACATATATGGAAAGAAAGAAACATGATGGCAAAAGGCTGTCAGAAATGAAGGACACGTTGCATGGCAAGATTTTGCAAATATCATTCATTATCATCGCAACCACCACCACCACGAGAAGTTATTTTTTAACCAATTTCCCAGTAGAGAGTTTCTAGAGAATCGTTTCTCTGTTTAATCGACTCATGGGTCCATAGGTTGGCAGAACAAAAATATTATCCTGCTGAGTGCTTTAAAAAATATGCTCATAACCGACTAAAAAAGAGTTGAATGTTGTTAACTGATACTTAAAGCAAAGCAGTTGATATGTGGGGGGATGATTGGTAGAGTAGTAATATGATGATGATGTAATGTACAAAAGTGAGATTTAATACATAAAACTTTTTATTTCAGTGTGTGCGAGACGGGACTGTAAGATTTTTTATTGGTGTCCAAAATCGAAGGATGGCGTCTTAAATAGAATGCTCAGCAGGACAAGGCGTTGATACAATGTTTTAAAAAGACGTAACAACAACATCATCAACAATATATAAAAATGAGTTGACTGGCTATAAATTAGACAGGGAACTCAATTATCATAACACATCATTACCTTTAAAACAATGAGCATTTAACCGTAAATAGTCAATAGAGACATTAAATTTAAATAGGTTGTTTTTACTATCTCAAATAATTATAAAGCGTGAATATATGTGCGGGGGTGTACTCCTTCTTGCTTAATAAAAACGAAAACAAAGCTAAGGCTGAGTTGTACAAACACATCTCTACTTTTCCAGTGTCATTAAACGTTTATTATTGTAACGACTGTGAGGTGAGGTGACGGAAAGGTTATATTATAATGACACTACTACGACGAGAGAACCAAGGTTAAATAGGACAAAATCACGGAGCGAGAGCATAAAACTTTTTGCTGCCGCTGGATGTGACTCCAAAGAGAATTCATTGTTGTTGTAAAAAAGAGGAATGAGGATACATATTACGTTTGTATATGTCGTGTAAGTAGACATGTACCCATTTGTAACCAGTATTTACTTTTGTAATAAAATGTTCAAAATTGTCCCTTCCTTTTTTTACAACCAGTTACTATTATGTCCATTCACTTACAGATTCGATGCATTTGTATTCAATTTAAATGCTTAGCATATTGCAATAAAAACAAGGAAAAAACATTTATGTACCTCTTCAAAAATATCTTCTCTTCTTTGCTGTTATTGTATTATGGCTTGTGAAAGAGAGCAAGAGGAAAAACAAAAAAATAGTGGTGATATTACCATTACAAGTTTATAGTTAGCTGGACGACGACACCGCCCATCCGGAGGAATATGGTGAATGAAATCGGTGGCAATTTCACGCAATGCTGAACTTGAAACATTTTCATTATCATATATTGCTGTGCTTAAGTGTTTTTCTCTGTGCTTCAAAATTACAAAACACAGACTTTAAAAATATTAAAAGTTGTGTTTAATATCCACAACTCAAAAAATAGTCATAGGACAACATTGCATTGATAGTGGAAAACATTAAGGCACAAAAACATCATTAGAATGTATCATTTATTTTTTATTGTTTTTGGCAGGACATCACGTAATTTCTTAAATGCTGCTTTTGTTATGTACATGTGTCTGCTCTAACAACACGAAATATGTCCATATATATAAGCTACACATTTTCATTTAAGGCAATTGGACAAAAAGATATCATTCGTTTAAACTAAATAACCCTGCACTCATTATAAGCAGTAACATCAGTCTTACAATAAAAAATGCATAAAAAGCTTTCTTTTACTCGAGTTACTTTTTAGATGCAAAACGTTTATACAAGAAACGTAAGTCGTGGATCCAAAGACTAGGGAAACAGTAAAGCGTTTGTAATGGCCATCGTGACAAGTTTTTTTTGTCGTGTCAAGCATGATGAGATATTTGTTTTAATAGAAGTTTCAAAAAAATTTCCTTTCATCATCACCTGTGTTTATTTTTGCATTGGTTTCAATTAAGTACTTACCCCATGTAACCCTTTCCAATGCAATTAAGGAATGTATAAATAAACTAAACTGTTATGTTGCGTCAGCTCAGAAGAACATGCTGCTCTCTTTTTTCTCTTGCAAAATTGGTATTAATAGCAAAAATCAATTAAACTGAATGCGTCAATCACTTTGCCTTACTATGTTTTTCCTATTTATAACGAAAGATTGGATATTATATGAAAAAGATGTAAGTGCTCCCGGTCGGTGCCTTATAAAATCATTATATTTTTGAGGGAAACATTGTTTGATTGGCTTGCACTTTATACCTTGATGCCAAATAAAGTAATATTTAAAATTTTGAAGTTGCATGATAGTTACAAGACGTGTAAAACATTTTTCCTGAATTTTTTTCGTTGCGTATTGTTAAATGCAAAAAATGTAGAAATTTCAAGTAACTTTGTATATATTATGTCAAGCATAACAAAAAGAAATTAAAAAATGAGGCGGATTTTCATATAAGCTCTTGCTTAGCGTGTTTCAACCATGAAAAAAATTGTTTACGCCTACACGACTGTTTGTTTTTGCTTAATCAGTAGCTCTCTGGAAAGGTCGCAAATGAATGCTGCTGTGTGGGTATTTTAGATGAAAAGTTTTTTAATGAGCGTAAAATTCCGCCAGATGCATATTATAATGACCAATGGTACATATTATAATGCATGATTTAATTTCCAAGCTAAGGCAAAATTGCCATTAACCTCTACCAGAAATATAAAGTGATTCTGACATGCATTGTTTCTCTTTCAGATGAAATGCCATTTCGTTATAAAAGCACACACAACTCATACAAAGACGATAGACATTTATTCGTTCTCAACTAAAATCATAAGTTTTCTCCTGTCGCTTGTTGTAAGAAAGGCATGTACCTTAAATATTATACGATATCGACACAAAAAATTCTACAACAGCACCAGCAACAACTAACAACTCCACTCATCCAAGCTTTAGCAAGCAGTTATGTAGTGGGCTGCGTGTGTACATTTTATTTCTCTTTCGTAAGTATTCAAGCGGGCGTTGTTACAATTCGACTTATTTAAAGGCTTCTCGGGGAATAATTTTCTGACAACCCAGCCCCATTCCAGCAAGTAAAAGGAAACAAGAAAATGAACTTAGTAGATATATACATTATATCTTATTATTATGGCACTCATATATACTCATACAATTTTGCTAAAAACGTATTATTGTTCGGTTGTATATGTAAGGTCCTTCAATAAATTCTTGCACAAAGTCCCAGCAAATCATATTCCTTGCATGTCCCAGGAAAACCATATCTGGTCATATCTATCCGGGATCATAAAGATGCCTGCTAGATATTATTCTTGTGTGAAAGAACACGTACAAACGCTGCCACCATCATCCTCTCTGCTGCTAATACAAACCTAAAAGAGAAACCTCTAACTTTTTCCATGACTTTGGCTTGTTCCATCCTCCCCGACGACGATATATTGTATATTGTATGCCAACCAGGCAGGCATTTTATTAGCATTCTCATCGTATGAGCAAAACTTATAATTACTCTCTCTCTCCCTCTCTTTTCTCATATTCTGTAAGTGAATGTGTTGTAGTATATTCATACATAATATTGTACTCACACAATTATTATTACCGGCAATAATAAGAGGAGTTTCTTGCTTCCCTGTATTTTGTATATCGGTTTACCAATTTATATACAACAGTGTGGGTTATTTAATTGCAGCAAAAAAGCTAACCTGTGTAAGTAAAGTACATGGTTATAATAATATATAATTCGTTTTCTAGCGATGATGATGATGAAGGAGGAAGAGTTTCGGCTAACTAGCTTTTTGGATTTTCTCCCTCTTCGTTTGACTGCTGATTGTGAGTGAGTATAAGCTCGGGTAATCTTGCATGCCTCCATAACTGGAAATGAAAAATCAACCCGTTAGACAGTGTATCCGACTATAAAATATATTTTTTATTCTCCTTATGCTTTTCCTCCCACAATGTTATGCGAAGCTATAAAATCCGGCAGCAGTTGCATACATAACTATATCTGCTTATATTGCTCATAGAAGAGAACATAAATGCTCGGTGTACTGTACACTATTCATCGTGGCACGTAATCAAAATGGGCAGTATGGCAGTAGTGACGTACTCCATGATGATGATGTAGCCATGTCATGAAACGTGCCAATTGAATTATGATATTAGTAATTAGCAGCATAGCATACAACAAGAAAGAGGCGATAAAAGAGGTGAGTATGACGACTTGGAAGAGGGAGAGATAGACATACGGACATGAGACTACACGTAGACAAAACTGTGGCTTGGCTTCACCTCCTCCCCGGGAGTCTCTGTCGTCAAAAATTTACAACTTGCTTGAATGCACGTGCATAAGCACCTACGTAACATGCTGTACAATTAAAGAACTTGAGGTGAAAATAAGTTCATACCCTATATGGAATAAATTGATTTTATGCTATGGTCAAATGACATATCTAAGTGAGATAAGTAAGCATTCAGATAAATAGAAAGATAGTGGATAGGGTGGGAAAATATGATGCATAAAGTTAAGAATGGTGTATCTTAAATAACCCTTAGTTTCTATTTCTAATTAATAAACTGCTGTATGTGCAGTACATTTGGATTTATATACCAGCACGATCACATGATGATATACTATATATAATAGTGTATAAGTGTTACAAACTATAGACTTGAATATTCTTCTATCAAAAGAGCATAGAAAGCTTCACTTGTAATTTGTTATCGTATGTTGTAGACCGTGCAGTGCGCAGTGTCGTAAACTTTCTTTTTAATGAAAGGTTCATCAGACATCTGTGTCAAGCACTGGAAAAATTCTGGTCTTAGTTTACATACTTGCATTTTTCTGTCGGTTTGTCCTCACTTCTAGACGGTAGTCATCTTTTTCTTGTTTGCATTGATTAGCACTTAATATCGAGGGCCGTACTTGGACTCGCACGACAGCATTCAAAAGCATATAAAAATAAAACTCCCAAAAGTCTATTTCTTGATTCTTAGCATATAATTTTTTTTAAATCAAATTTGTATACTCTAACAAAGTTTTCAAAATTCAAATCCCTTGTAGGTTTAGTTAACTTGAGCTTATTTGAATATTGTCCTAATAAGTTTCTACCCAAGGTACATTTTTTGTACATTCATGTATTTTAAAGCCGTTATAATAGTAGCATTATTTGCCCATAGTCATATTAAAGTAAGCATCTTGCCCCGTGCCTGGCTCACCTTTTCATAAAGCTTACACTGACCTGACCTATACATACTTATGCTAGAGAGCTGAAACTTTGGACTTGAGGGTTATCAATGACGGGAAATTTTATAAGAATAATCACTTGACCCCTTGACTTCAATTGATCCCAGGGGCACGGGGTCAACCATATACAGACTTAAGCTAAAGAGCTGAAACTAAGGACTTGGGGGTAATCGATGACGGCAAATTTAATGAGAATAGTCATTTGACCCTTGACCTCAATTGACCCCAAGGGCACGGGGTAAACCATATACAGACTTGAGCTAGAGAGCTGAAACTAAGGACATAGGGGTTATCAATGACGGCGAATTCAATGAGAATAGTCATTTGACCCCTTGACCTCAATTGACCCCAGGGGCACGGGGTCAACCGTATACAGACTTAAGCTAGTGGGCTAAAACTTGACATATAGGGAGGGGTTGTCGATCACGGGGAATTAATGCCTATGGGCACTCTGATACTTATCGGGTTTTATTTACTATGTGAAATATAAGATATGCATGCAATGCATTGTTTAAAATGCAAAAACAAGATAAAAACTGAAAAGCAAAACTGATCATTAACGGAACAACTTTTCGGATAGGCATTTGACCAGTTAGTATCTTATTTATCAGAAATCTTAACTGAAACTTCTAAACATGCTATAGGTACTAAACCTGCCCATATCATGCAAATAGCAATATTTTATATTTGCCATTTTCAGTTATTTTATATTGTACAGTGGTCTCGCATTATACAACATACATACTTGAGTTATTTGTGGTGAAAGAGTGTTTTCATATTAAAAGAAAGGATTAATCAATGAAAGAAGTCTATGGCCTGGAAAATTATAATTTTATGAGGTTCTTTAACTCTCTCTTTCTTCTGATGTGGTGAATGTCCGTGTTTTAGTTTTGTGTTTGAGCTGTTGACTGGATGACTTCGCACATGCATAATACATATTATATCCGAACACAGCTAGATGTCATCTGATTTGAAAGTAGCATGTGAAAATTACATTAATGAATAAGTCTTTGTAGCTGTGTATTATTAATAATTCCCTATTTTCGATTCCTCACGCTCTCCTTCGCCCATTTGCTTCTTTCGAAAGAACTACTCCACTAAATACAAACCTCATTTTGTGTTGCTCATGCAAAAATGTGCTTTTTAACATGATGATGGTGGTAGTGGTAAGGTGGGTGTTGGTAGGTTACATGACCTTTTTTTGCTGCGGAAGCCACGTTTACGCATGAATGATAAGTTTTTTGCTGTCAAACACCAGTGAAAAAATTTGTGCTATGATGAAATGAGAGGCAGAGGATATGTATAGATAACCCGTTTAGTCTTCTAGTAATTTTCCCCACACTGCTCTCATTTCATCATCATCCCATCCCTCACTCATTGTCAGCTAGCTAGAGCTCAGGTCCAAAAATATAAGATTCTATTAATGCTCTAAATTTAATTAGCAAATTATGAACTCTAGACTAGCAAAGTGAAAGGAGGAGTTGGAGTAGCTGTAGCTGCAACCAAACAAGAAAGGAAGCAACTTCAAACCAGAATAAAAGGATATCTTTCCATTTTCATACTAATTTAAGCTTTTAGCTGCATGTATTCCATTTCCAGAAGGATGAACACTGAAGCACGTTTCTCACTTCATTTCACTTGAAATGTTACAACCTATAATAATATTACATCGTATATAATGATAAAGAATTCAAATTACTCTTACACAACAGTGCTACATATTACTCGCGATATAATAAGCTATAATTTTGGAATACAGAATTAAAATGTGTCTTTTTCCATGCTTCACATACAACAGCATAATAGCACAAGAACGCACCCACTTATTATGAAGGCACTCATACAATTTGTATGTATGGTTTTCCTGCTGGTTAGGTTAGTTTGGCTTATAGTCTACCCTATCTTGATGAGCAGAAAGACATCATTATTATTAGCTCTTATTTCTCATCATTACCGTCATCTCTTTCCACAGAGTAAAACCCCCAAAAACAAGACTCTTTCTGTTTTCTTCTTTATCTATTCATCCAAGAACGCAGCAACTACCACAAAACATAACACTTCTAGCTGGCTACCACGACAAACAAGCGAATGAACGTCAAGTATCACATCTCATAAAGCAAAAGCCCAACTACTCGCCATATTATACCAGGGATGTGCTAATTGAATTGAAATATTCTTTTGCTTGTTCTCAAAATATAGAAAAGAAGTAGAAGAAGAGGTGTTGAGTGATGGAAATTGCTGTCTTTGGAATGGGAAGGACGAGAAGAGCATAAAAACTGAAAATGTCAACTTTAATTTTTAAGGACGTGCTGTATAGAGCGCAGACAGAATAACAATATAATATGGTTGTGATGAGAAATGACATAATCTTTTTGTATAGTCTACTAAAACATGTTTCACGTAGCCGTTAATTGATACTCGAATTATATGTTCGAGTTCGGTCACAAAAACACTATGGTTGTTTGTTGGCATTTTATAACAAAACGTTGAAAACCCAAAGATAAAAATATTTTATATTATGGAATAATGTTTTGTAATTTACATTATGCTGTTGAACAAGATTCTTATGGTAGATCGGTGTTAGCTTTAGATACATAAAGAGATTGCTTTATTGAATGGTAATTTAAAAATAATAATAACGATTGCCATTTTAAACAAAAGCACTGCTATAAAGCGGACGTCCATTATATAAAACAGAGCAGATACCAATGCAATGTCCATTATCCTATTATATAATCCCCTCGGATTTGTACAACCTTATATCGTGATTAAAGTCCAATATTATTGCTAGAAAACTAGTATAACTAGTGAAATGTAAAAAACTGCACTTCTAACTTGTGAACATCTAACTAGAGCTTTTGTAGACTTTTTGTGGCCTGTTATTTATCGTTGCCACACTTTTTCTAAGTTATTTTACTTTTCTAAGACTCTTTTCACTCTTAGTAAATATAAGGTTTTTGGTTTTGCTTGCTCAACTTATTTAGTTAATTTAGTTTTGCTTCCATACTCTGTTTTAATTCAATGATTAAGTTCTCATATGAATTAGTTTTCTGTTAGCATACTTGTTTGTAGAATGTAAAAATGCTATCCATTTTTATGTATGACTTGATTTGACTATCATAATCATAAACTATTGATTTTTCCAAACAAATTTTCTTTAAATCATATTTTATGAACATAGTTATTGAGACTTGAGGGTAGTACGAGCAGAATACCTTTGTTTTACATTCAGTATAATATTAGAACAATCAGAGGATGAAAGATCACGTATATGTTTGTAAATTCTTTCAACATAATCATACTTTCAAATTTAGACAAAAATTGAAAAGTTGGCTTTCATAAAATTAAAAGACAAGGAGGCGGCGTGACGGAATTAAAGAATTTTATTGCTACATGCCTTCGCATTCGTTAAACGTTTTTATGTTTCTTCATGTTTATTTAATTTTCACCCTTCCTTTCTTGCTATCTACTATCTACATCCACAATTTGAACTATTAGAATATGAAGTTTAAGAAAGTATAGCATACAACATGTGTTAAGTTTGTCCAAATTTTCCTTCGGTCCAAGATGGCAAATTTATTTCATTTTTCACCTCCCGTTCCCTTTTTTTACTCGTATACTCGACAATACTATCTCATCTTACAGGAATGACTTGTTTCAGTTTTGATGTTGATGACAACCACCATAATATGGCACTTTTCCACCTTTTTAATCAATTTTATTAGACAACCATCTCCTCAATCAAGAATACCTTTAAACCAAGTCTTTTTGGGAAATCCCTTTTCAGGGATAGGCCTCAGATGAGCGCGGTGATCATGCAAGCTTAACTTTAATTCAAACTTTTCTCAAAAGCCCCACTAGTAGTGAAATAAAGTCCATACGCACTAACATTAATACTGATCCCGCAGCATAGAATGCACACTTTGTGTGTTTTAATTGTGTGATGCAATAAAGCTTTTAAAGCTGAAATATAGCACCTAAAATTGTTGGTACTGTAAAGTACGCTCATATATACTCATTTAAACTAACATTTGAATTTCCTGAAATTGTGTGAAGACTGATTCCCTTAAAGTCAATATTTTTTTTTCATTTTGTGTAGATTTCAAAAGAAAAACTTCTTATGAACTCACGAATTCACAATAAACACATATTATAATGGATCTTCATACTAAATGCATTTCATCAAATCTTCGTTTATCGCACGCAATTATTCCACAACTAAAGTTGAGCATATTCAATATCAAATATTGTTGTACTGTACTATGTGAAAGTTCTGAGTGAGGAGTAGACGGCTCACAAACAAAACGCACTGAAGTTTGCTAACATGAACATCTTTTTCATTCTTTTTAAGACCTTTTTTCAACTAATGTAAAAATTAAAGTTTTACGACTTCAGACTTCCAGAGAGTTTTATAGTGATATTGAAGTGCAAACACAGCACACATGAATTCAACAAATCCATTGCAACTGTCGTTTTGTTACTTTTGTCCGTGCGGACTTTATGGTATGAATAAAAGAGGGCGAGAGACCGGAGAGACCTGAGATGATACTATAAACATATATTATAAACCTATATGAATGTATAGAAACAGGGTAATCAAAAGATACCATTCTAAATTAAATGCGTTAATAAAACGTGCAACATTCAATAAGTAGGTATAATATAATTTTTTGCGAGTATTCCTTTTTTCACTCCTATCTTTTCCATCCATTCATTCACTTGCGTTTTATTGCATTGTATCCCTTTCCCCTTCTTTATGCTCCATTCTCTCTCGGCTTAAGCAGAAGCAACGGTTTTTATTAAATACATTTTGAAAAGAGATAAGAACGACAGAGTTTCTTGATTATAAATGCTCTGAGTGTAGATTAGGTATATATATCGTACCATTCAGATTTTATGAATGTTTAATTGTCCATTATTTTCTTATGCTTAGTATTTTGCCATCGGAATACAATTTTGCGAATATAAGTATTTTAATAAAAATGACCTTGTAAATATACTTCGATCAGACGTCTATATAAGCTTATTATTGTATTTGCCGTTTCTGTCTACCTACATTTACATTCGAAGCTGTTCGAAACCTCTTATGCTTGTGAGAACTAATTACACAAACCAATAGACGTATTGGTAAATACTTTCATTAAACAAGATATTATTTTTATTCATTGAATATCGTATAGTAAATATGAAATAAACCGGAACAGAACAATTCCTTTTTTCAACAAATCTCGAAATTATAATTATTGCCAATAAGACACTACTATGATTTGAATTGTTAAATACAATTTACAACATGAGAGTATGAATTTATAATTTACATTATAATTCGCTGGTAAACAATAATGAACATAGTAAACGTAAAATAGCTGAACTAACTGAACTCACAATTTTCGTAAAATAATATTTGGTTTTATTAAAAATGAACCTGTTATAACTGTATAATAGCGTAGCTGATATGCCGTTCCGTTAGAATGATATTTTGCAACTAGTTAACTAACTAGAGATGACAATAAATATTTATAAATATTCCCTCGATGATATCCGTTCAAATGATACATCTCTTATGGTACAAAGTGTTGATCCTGCATGACCCCGTGCCGGAGGTTATAGAGTTTTTACCATTGACCTTTACAATCTGCATGCCAAATTTGAGGAAAGTCAGTTTTATGCATTTGGCTGTCGAGTATTCATACGGACAGACAGACAAACATGATGAAGAATTAGTGCTTAATTAATAATATTGTTTAATTTGAAGATAGGTACATCGTAGCTTTCGTATATTGACAGCTAACATTGCTTAAAATTATTTCATGTAATAAATAGCTCTGTTATTTGAAGCGTCATAACGTAATAAAGAAATTTAAAAATAAACATTTACTTTTGCGATTAAATTTAAAGCTTAAAAACTTCCCTACTCGAATAAAATGGAACATTGTAAAGCCATTTCACGTACTGTTTTTTAACTTTCAACTGTTTGCTAAATAAGCACTCACTCATGTACAATGAGTGACGACCGGAATATCTGGCTTCCAAATAAGGAGCTTTCCATTATCTCCATTAATACGCATTTATTATTAGTTTCTCTGCCTCTAAAAGTCTTTTCACAACATACATCACACTAAGAAAGAACAACCTTAGTTGATTTTCGCAACCAGAATGGTTGGACAGCAGCAATAAAAGTATTAAAGTAATATCTATGCAATATTTTTACATCAATACTAACGGCATTGCTCATGCCTACAAATACAACTGAACATCTGAATAATATAATGGTCATGTCATAATATAAAGAATGTGAATTGATTTGAAAGTTATATGCGTGGTAGATAAAAAATATCATCTCGGGCCTTGAGCCAGCAGTACTACAATATACTGAAATGAAATGCGTCCAAAACTGAATTTCATTAGACACAGAGATAATATTTGCAAAGAAGTTGGTTTGGTGAAGCCAGTTTTCTTTAGGAAGTAGACGATTCACAGTTTAAGACTGTAGCGTCAAGCGTTTTGTACTTTTTTGGGCAATAATGCTATCAAGCAAAAGTAGTAATAAGTCAACTCATTCTTGCTGTCACCCTGATGAATATGTACTCTCATCAGCAAAAAGGGATTTTGCGAAAAGGCTACTAACGTTTCCTTTTGTATGCATTTTCATTGTTCTCTGTAGCCAAATTGAAACATCAATTTTAAAATGTACTCGGTTTAATTACAGTAGAGTTCTTCTTTGCATTCCGATTAATTAAAGCTTGGATGAATTTCAATTTTCTGAAGATATTCTACAGTTGGCAGTAAAGCCACAATAGGATTCCATACAAAGACGAAATAGAAAGCATTGTATATACGATACAACGTGAACGTATTCGTTCTCCTTTTCAAGTTGCTGCCCTTTTGCTGACCACGCTAAAGACTTTATTCGCCACATAAAAACATACAAAAAAGGAAATGGGTTTGTACTCTCGTGTCAGAGAATAAATGTAGAAGAGAGAATGAGAGAATAAATATCTTACCATTCCATGCCAAAGTCAACGTTAACCGCAAAATGAAAGCAGCACCGGCAGCGTTGTAGCGTTTGAAAAACACTCGTTCATCACAGCTCAAAGCGCAGAATATTACCAAGATAATATGAAATAAGGTTCGTTTGTTGTTTAACTTTTTTAGGTTTAAGAAACTAAATATTAAGCCACAAGAAAGCAGATTAAAATAGTGAAATCAAAAGTTTTTTAAGAGAAAAAAAATTTGCTTCAATTATTATAATGTAATTTTATCAACGAAAATCAAAAGTTCAATTTTAATTAATTTTTAATAGCTACTTTATATTAACTGTTTGGATTAAAAATTATGATTGAGTTCAATTTAATATGATTGCGATGATTATGAAACGAGGATGGGTGTTGTAGGCGTAAAAAGTTGTAATAAAGGGAAAAGCTAAGGAATATGATTTTGAAAGGGAAATTTAAGTCAATTCGATCTTACTTCGATATCAGTATA
This sequence comes from Entomobrya corticalis, assembly GCA_034694325.1. Classification (NCBI taxonomy): domain Eukaryota; kingdom Metazoa; phylum Arthropoda; class Collembola; order Entomobryomorpha; family Entomobryidae; genus Entomobrya; species Entomobrya corticalis. Next base: position 6,022 of record JAQFYG010000196.1, on the reverse strand, counting down.
ATCAAATATAATTTGTTAAGATCATATCGTCAAAACTTTTAAAAGAATTTTGACTTATGTCTATTTATTTTTATAATTTTTTACGATAGTATGCTTGAGTGCTTAGACATAAACAGTGATTTCACTTGAAGATTGATAACTGGTAATACCTAAAGTTTCGCTTAAACTTAATAAAAATATACAAATTTGTCAATAAAATTAGAGTTCGAAATTCATTTTAATTCGGGTTATGTGGGTAACAATTCCTCACTATTCGGATAATACACCCATCTCAAAATTTCGGTACTTCCAACGAGGAATTTAGTTAAACATGTGCGGTAATTAAAATACACGCTGGATTTGTTATTATTTTACAATGTCAAATCGTAATTTTAATGTGAATACTAACACAAAATTAATGACAAATGGTATTGACGAGAGGACATATGAGCAATAATGATAAACGACACACAAAATTAAAGTGGATGTCGAATGTTGAACATTTGTTGACTGTGTATATTAATTACATATTCAGTTGGCAGTTTTTTATCGAAACGTTTTTTACCTCTGGCACTGAAAAATGAAATAAGCGACCTCTGAAGAGTACTACAAATGAGAAAATAATAACAATGTTTAACAAGTGTTATGACTTTAAAATGTTGACAGTGATTGTGCAAGTAAAACCTTGCTCACTCCAAGTGAAACTGTAATAATAGGTTTTGCGAAATCATCAGACTGACTACAATTTGTTGTACCAATAGCCAAAGTTCTTTTCCACAATTATTGCAATCTCTTCAGCTAAAGTTAAAGTCTAACTAAACACCATGCATTAAAGCAAGTGGTGTTACTTTTCTATTATATGCTGTTCAAAGCTAGTTTGTGCTATGAGGTTCAAATCGATATACATACCTGAGAATTTTTTATCCTTGTCATCATTATCTTCAGACTATCCCTGTACTTCTGACATTAGCTATGCACGTCAAACGGCCAAAAGCCAAATAAATGGTTTATTTCCCATTACAAAAAATCTGTACGACTGTGTTTTTACGAGTTCAGGTCTTACCAGGTTAAACATTTTGTTTTCAAATCTCCGCTACATTTTAGATCTTGGAGTCATAGTCATCACTTTCCATTGTTATTCAGAGTAGACTCTTAAAACCTAAAGGCCATAAGTGTAAAATAAAATAAATCCGAACTCGCTCTTTTACTCACTTATAGCTAAATAATTGTTTTCCATATACATGGGTAATAACCAAAAAAATAAAACTCAGTATGTATGAAAGTAACGAAAGTAAATACCTAAAAAGTTTTGTTTTACTTATAAAATTGGACTTTTAAAAGTTTTGAGCTAGTTCTTTTGTTGCAATTTAAAAGTTCTAACACACATACACAAAGACAGACAGACAGCAAGAATCAATTGATAAGCACACAGAAATTTCATTACATATTAGTCATAACAATATCGTACATCATATTATCAATTCATATAGGCTCAGCCAAAATCTAATAACATGATGCTCAATGCACATACAATCTTTCTTTTTAAAATCATTCTTTCTACTTTTCAGCTACATAATATTAATCGTGACACCCCCAAGGCGTCAAAATGACTATAAAATTGGGTTCGACAAGAGAATTTTTATTGTCATTTCATAGCTTACATGTCCAACAATCATAAAAACAGAATGCATATCGGACAATTATGGCCTCTTCACATAGTTGTAATGATTATACATCATAGGAAAGAAGAGGCGACCACATAACAAAATACAGCGACACTCGCACCATCAACATTTTACCTGATTCACGTCTGAGATTACATGACCTTTAAAAAATATGATTCCAACATCGACGTGTTCACGTATTAAACTCGTCGTCGTAGTGGTATTTGTAGTTTTACGTGTTGTTGAAGCCATATCACACCACGACGGCGATCAAAGTGGTAGTGGCGTGTACACTGTTGTATTATTCTACACCGCACAATAGATAGTAACGCTATAAAAGTGTCTGCAAGAGATCTTTGCCCATTACCTGAAGAATTTTTCACGCCTTTCACACGTTTCATTATAACAATGTTTTTTTGGTTACACATTTTACCGCTCTCTGCTGCGCTGGTGTGTTTTTAGTGCTGTTGTTGCTGAATAGCTATACATGACACTGGTAAAGGTATGGCACAGTATCACAGTCATGATCATCACACCACGATTCAGCCAATATGGAAATTCATCTCATGATATCTTCGAGCTTTCCTGTCTACGGAATATTATTATTTATGCATCGACATGTGGTAAAAGAGATTCAATAAAAATTTCCTGCTTAACAATATTCTGTGTTAATAAAGCGGAACAGAAATTTTAGTAGTAACAGCCCTGCAATGAACCTTTTCGAACATACCTACTGTCTTGTCTAGACCACTTAGCTTTTGGTCTTTATGAATAGATTCTTTTCGTGTCGGCCAAAGAGCCGAAATTAATTATTTCTTGGTTACAATTTGCATCCACGTTATAGGATTGCCTCTACTTATTGGCTTTTCTTCAGTTGTATTAACGATAATACAATCTGATGTTAGCACCTATTTCTTACTAGTTCCTGCACAAAGTCATGAGTCATGATGTAAGATAGATCACAACATCATTTTTCAAATTATGATTTCTTCTAGGAATAACAGATAACAGTTTAGGTTTGCATGATACTTTCATGATGACTTGATAGCCATTGAGATTGCATGCCGCTCTGTGGACTTTTGAAATAGTTATAGCTTGTATTTATTCTGCATTCCTATAATTGCAAACTAGGGAAATTTTTGTACTGTTTCATAATCAGTAAATTTCATTGTAAAATGAAAAGTAGAAGCGATTTATAAATAGCACATAATGGTTTTAAAGCATTTTGTCAAACAAACAGTCGTATGAAAGAAAATATCAAACTGTTGCAAACAAATAGCATTATGTGCACGTATAACTTAGCACAAGACGAATATTTCTCTGGGGAAAGAAATGAATATCTACACCATTCCATTCAAATAAACCACTTTGAAAAAAGCGAATCGTCCGGCTCGGAAAATTGTAATGACTGCCCAAGAATATTAGAAAGAAGCAGTGAGTCATATTCAAAAAGTTGTCTATTTTAGAATGAGTGGTTTCACAATATCTCAACTACCTATACGAAACGATGTCCATCTTCTCAAAACATCTCTTCAAATAACAACGAGTTGAAGATATTTCGAGAGCGAAAGGGAGAGAGACAATGTATGAATGTCTGACCGTTTTTTATACAATGTTCAGCAAATGAAAAAACCATTAAAAAGCATGACTTGCCCATAGCAATATCTATAGTTTCTCTCACACCTGATTTTGATCAAAAAGAAAAATATTAAACACGGCATGCCCTCTGCCCTGAATGGGCGTTTAACAAATAGGACTCCCTTCAACTCAATCCATACTAGATGTGAAAAATTACAGCCATTAATATTTACGATTTTTTCGGACTTCTCCCAACAGACGCATAAGATAGCATTGCACCCTAGCCACAAATATGTATTTACTGAGATTGTAAAGTAGTGGTGGTATTTAGTTTGTAGTTGGAACAATACAAGGAGAATATCATCATCATCATCTTTCTGGTCGTTCTTTTACATAATAAATGATGTACCCTATAATGTACCATATTGATAAATACTCGCGCAACTGCAAATCATGCTGCTGATGATGTGGCGGCAGCTTCTCTCTCATACACATACCCACAGAAAAATAAATATACTTGAATCTTTTAGAGATAATTTTGTTTTTATGCCTACATATTATTTTTACCAGTCAAGCGCAGTTTTTCACGAGAGAAAAAGGGTAGATAATACAAAAGAGATAAGAATGCAAAGTATGATTAGATGGCTGTGTAATAAAAATGATGATGATCACAAAAAGCATAAGTCTTTCTTAAGATTCTTGTTAGGACGAAAAAAAATGATGAAGGAGAATCAGTATTCGACTAAAAATCCTACTGTACTGTCCAATGCCCAATGGCTTTCTTGTGTATATTTTTTGTGAGAATAAAAACGAAAAATAAACTAGTGTAGAGGTAATATACATAATACACGGTGGAAGAAAATGATGATGAGCATAACAACACAATAAAAAATTTCCTGAACACAAGAAAAAGGAGCAACACAACAAGACAACAGAGAAAAAAATATACATACCACCTTCCAAAGATTACCAGCATGATAGTGTTGTGATTCACAAGCTACAGCACAAACGCATAATATTCGTACCTACCTAATTTAGTGCATTACTGTTTTACGGTCGGTGGACTTCTCTCAGTCTCTCTACTGCCGCCACTGAAAGCAGCATTAAAACAGTCGCTTTTATTCAGCGTTCTGCTGAGTTCTGACATAACACTGATGGACATGGACGGACGGACAAGAAACAAAACGAGCTACATGGTCATTAGCAGATTTTAGCTTTTTTGTGAAAAAGGTGAGAAAACTCCTTTGCCCCCTTGGACCTTTCACACCATTTAACCACTGGCAATCTAACAAACAAGCACATTCATAACATAATGTAGCATGCAGAATGGCGCTGTGTGCAACTTTTAAATGTTGTTGTTGATAATGATGATCCTCATCATCGTGATCATCATGGTGGTACTTTACAGTATTTAGAATGCCATGCCGCCCCTCATGAATCTCAACAGACACGGATATCAAGAAAAGAAGTCAGAGAGACACATACCACAATAAAATATCTCGCCATAAGTTAGCTAGTAGAACGTAACAGTGTTGTAAAGCCTGTGTACATACATACTACCACTGTGCTGGGTTCAATACGGAGGTGTAAATGTCATGAAATTCTAACAATTAGCATGTTTCATGATAATCTTTGAACTTCTTGGAATTCAATACTCTCTTGGCATCAAGGGTCAAAATGTAAAGTAAATTGCGTTTTAACAACAGCTAGAAAACGCTTGCTTAATAACTTACATAAAAAGGAGATAGAAAAAGTCAGGAATCATGCTAATAACAATAAGTACTACAATTTTTACAACATGTCAAGGTGCATTTAAATTCTCGTTTAGAGTCACGAAGTTTAGTGAATATAGAGCACGACCAAGACGAACATCAAAACAACGAATTACGGATGCATTTAGATAGAGGAATGAGCAGAAATGTGATGTTGGATGGCATGCATTTTGGTTGGTAGTGTACATATTATAGTACCCAGTAAACAAATACGAGTTTGTTGCAAGGTAATTACTATTCCTCATCATTTTTCTAAGCTTTTGGTGGTCGACTTAAAACATGCAACAAATTCACTCATAAAATGCAAATAGGGTGAATGGAGTGAGTATAGTGATCATCATTTTCATCATCATCATAGAGCACAAAAGGATGTACAGTAAATCAGCAGACTTTAGAAGCTTTTTTAGAAGTTAGAATGTTGTTTTTGATATTGTGTTTATCACTTACACACTCACAACACCACGCCACCACACAACGATTTTTCAGAATTTATTCTACCGCGAGAGATTGTAATTATTATTATGAAATAAAAAGAAAGCGACACATTAATTTAATCTGTGAAATAAACAGAATAGCAACGATGTAACTCGGATAAAAAAGAGGATTCTCTTCTTCCTCAGTTGGACGCAAACTTGTTGAAGGTGTGGCGCAAGTTAAGCCATATAGGATACAAATATTATGGCTTTTTGTTTGTCTTCTACAGCTAGTTGTGGTACGTGCAAAACCCAAGCAAGTCCGTAACAAATGTCCGAATGTCTTATTATCCTTACTGATTTGCTCATAATTCAACGATAATTTAGAGCTTCGACTTTGCTCCAAGGGGTTTTTGTATCGCTGGTAGTATGGTGGTTGAGATGAATTTGACTTTGCTGGCCAGTTTTGTACAGCTCCGGACGTGAAGGTTAAAGAAGAACGCACCAACCAACCCCAACTTAACCACCATGTCATGCACTATTATCGCCGTCCCCTCGACAGCTCTTAAAAGAACAAATCTGCGATAATATACAGAAACTGTATGCTTCTTCCCTG
>JAQFYG010000195.1:0-41374 GCA_034694325.1 Entomobrya corticalis | reverse complement strand
TCCTCCGCACAGAGTGATCGTTGTTGTGTGAGTGTGTGAGTAGCGTTAAGACGTTAAGAGTTTGCTCACGAAGACCTGGCCCTTGCAGAAAAAAAAGAAAGAAAGGCGAAGAAGGAGAAGGAAGGAACGAAAGAGGGAGTAAAAAATGCTTTGCTGGTTTTTTCTTCTCTTCTTACTTATTCTTCTTTCCAGTAACTTCCTCTTTTGCTTCGTTCGTCTTCTTACTTGCTTACTTTAATACTGAACGACCTTGTTTTCATCATGTTCTTGGTATTCTTCTTTCTTTATTCTTCGTACTCTGTAGCCGGCAAACGTGATACTTTTAACATAATCATATCAGCATAATATTTACTAGGATTATATTAAGAAGTATGCTCCGGATATGAGAAATTTTTTCTTTCTTTTCTTCTCGACTTGTTCCCTGTCTCGCTTTTCAGCTCAGCCCACTATTTTAGTTATGCATGCATGCATGTAAAATGAATACCGGATGGAGGTAGGAAAAAGAAATAAAAAATACAAAAAAATATAAAATATTATAATGTACTGTATATGTTTATTTGAACTATATGGGATTGTAATATGTTTAAGTAGATAGATGCTTAAATGTAATAATAACAATAAGTAGTAAAGAAGATGAAGGATGAATGGAGGTACATTCATCCACCTCCACTTCCACCATCTCTCCTTATTTTCGCGTCATTTCATCTGATTTTACTGTTTATTTATTGCGACTATGCATCCTTTCAGCTCTCATTATCCTCACCATCATGAATTGAAAAATGTGCATTATGTGATGTGGGTACAATAAGAAGATTTCTTTTGGAAAGCTCTCTTTTCCTATTTCCATCTCTTTCGCTCGTTTCCTCATCTCTCTCGCTCTCTTCGTGTGTGTTCCTTCCTTTGACTCTTGAAGTCGTTTCTTTTCTTTCTCTTCTCTCTCTCTCAACAGTCTCCTCAACTCAACAACTCCATTTTCTCGGGTCTTAATAATCACAATCAGCCTTTAACCAAGCCACAACAAGTTTCTACTTACTGTGATGAGCACTACATGAGGTAGTTTACAACATACCAGTCCTTAGAGCCTTAAAAGTAAGTCCTGACATGACAGTATTACACTGCGACTGCATTGAAATAGTGGGTAGTATGCATGATGATATGATAGGATGTGATTAATATGGGGCATTTATATACCATCGCACATCTTTATAGACGGACGCTCACTCAGATAGGCATATAATAATAATAGCTCTAGCACCACCGTCACCCACCGCCACTACCACCATCATCATCATCATCAGCGCTAGATCATTTGCTGCTGAAACAAGCAGTCTTGTTGAATCTTGCCGAACTTCCTGAAAGAGACAGACAGAATGACTAAAGGTTCTCGCCCTCTTCACTCTTCTTCTCCTCCGTTTTTTGGAGTTTCTTCCTCTCTCTTTCCCTCTCTCTCTCTATGATGTAATTTTTCTGCAGTTTGTTTCTCCAGTACCGCCACCACCACCACTACCACAGGAACATGATATGATGATCAGGAGAGAAGAGAGAGTGACTTGACTAGTCTTGATGTCTTTCGCGTTTTGGGTGCTTCTACTTCCTACACATCCTCTCTATCAGTCCATTAGCTCTAGTAAAAAGGAGAGGCAATGGTGGCGGTGATGGTGCCACTAGTGTCATCAGTATGAAACACTGGAAAAGGATTTCATTTCACCAGAAAAAACAACTCCTTACTTTCTATAACAAAATCTATAATAAATATATAATGGAATATATATAAAATACACATATATAAAATACAAATACATGGATGCATGCCCATGCCTACATGTTATTTTTTCTAGAGGTTTTTTCGCTAGAGAGATCCGGTAAACTTGTGTGTCTGTGTGCACTGTGCAGTGCTGCTTTTCTAAAGCAAACAGGGCGAGGAGGAGGAGGGGACCTAATAAGAAGCATTGTTGTATGTATGTACATAGGTACGTTATAAATGCTATTTGTTGGGAAAAAAAGAAAGGAAAATGCTGTATGTATTTATGTCGGTATATATATTTTCCTTTATCTATAGGACAAAACATGATCAGATATATATGTGTAAACTTGCAAGAAACTTTTATTTTTTTGAGAATGAATAAAAGCTAGAAAGAGAGAGAAAAACCAAGAGTGAGCCTAGAAAATAAACGTACGCGTTGTCCCAACAAATGAAAGCGAAAATAGGGAATAGTTTGATAGTAGTCGTGTGCTATATTGCTTTAAAAAATATTTTGCTCTTTCTTTCTTTTTCTCTTCTGTCTCTCCCTGCCTCGTTTTTCTCTTCTTCTTCTTCTTCTCTCTCTAGTCGACCAACTCTACTAACTAGAATAGTGGTTGGCGTTGGCGGTGATTGTGGCACCAGCAATGGTTTAGCTTGGTTAGGTTTTTCTCTTGAAGGAAGAAGGAGAGAGGTTTGCATGGTGAAAGAACATTCAGCTACAATGCTTCAGCTTTTATTCTCCTCCATCATGATGAACAATATAATGCATTATTATTATTTGTTATTTGTATATAGGTATCGGCTTGTTGTTGATTTTCTCTTTTTTTTGAGGAAAAAAACAAGTCGAGTTTGTTGTTTGGTAAAAGTAAAGTAAAAGCAGTGCTTTTCTGCTCCTTATTATTATTGTTTTCCTCTCAATAATAATCATAGCGATACGATAGACCATACTACCACACTGCCACCATCACCGCCGCCGCCACCACCACCAAACAACAACAACACCGCATCATCATCATGAAAATCAACCAGTAATTTTTTTCTACTCCCATTAATTCCCCCATCTACCTCCCAAATCTCCCATCACGTGTATGGAAATAAGGTCACTTTTTTGACAATTTGAATAAAAGGTTGGTAGGTAATGTATGGGTTTAAGCTGTGTGTCCGTTTACTAGTAAACCGTTGTTATGTAATATGTAATCATCATCATATGAAAATGAAAACACAAGTTGGTTATGAATAACAGTACTTTTTTGGCGATAATATGGAGAGATAGAGAAAGGAAAATTGTTAAAATATATAAGGAAACAGGGCAAACTAATCGAGATCTACAAATTGTGTCACAATCATGCAATTTATACAAATAAATAAATCAGTAGGGAATATATAAACATATAATTTTGTTTCTAATCTTTCACCTTTAATCAAAATGCAAAATGATTGACTATAGGCATGCTATTTTATTTCATTTTAGGGACAAAAAACATTTAATAAATGGTTATATGCTTATATTCAATCATAAGTAATAGTTGTCTCGTTAAACAAATGTGACATTAATCAATTTAGGTTGCCGCATACAATCCTTCAAAATATCATTGAGGAGATCTGGTAAACAAAGGTAAAAAAATACATGTAGATCTGGTTGGAGTTTTTATTTGTTTCGTATGACGCTCTACACAAAAGAGAAAGTAGGAATAAAAGAAAGCAAGACACATAAATTTTCCTGTATTTTTTCATGTGATTCTATTTATATCAGTCAATTTTTGAAGGCTTATAACTATGACTTGAATTACTTTAATCTCCTTAGCAGTTTTGTGTAGGCACACTTGAAACAACTTTTTTTCAACAATGGATGACATAAGATTATTAGGAGCTTGTTTATTAAAAAGTAATTGAAGCATTAAAACTAAAACTTTTTATAGGGATTTTGAACTTGAAGTTGGAAGTTTGATTCCATTACAATAATTTGCTGGAGAGAAGCCATTTTTCATCATATATAAATTATATGCGTATTTCGTATCATATGAACATATACTTTACACTTTATTCGGTGTAAACATTTTTGTCGTTTTTTACCTTTTCAAGTTGTTTCCAATTACGAGAAAGTGTGTTCAATGGTTACATTGTCTGGCTTCTGTAAATGGAGTAAAAAAGGTATTTATTTAGAGTATTGGAAAAGTTGTTTTTTCTCTCTTTGTGAACAGTAGATCACAAGAGTTTAAGGCAAATAAATACTGAGATTCCCCATTGTGCAAAGTACATATTTAAGTTTATAAATGTGTACTTAAATATACCTATACTTCCTGCCTCCTGTTACCTCCATTCTGTCATCATTGTTACGACGAGACAAGATTGGCTTAAGAAAAAATATATAAATGTTTTTCAGGAACTAACAATATGGGACTAATTCATAGAAAAAAAAGGACCAATAAGAACAGCTTTTGCTTATAAATATAAAACAGAATCCAAAATAAATCTTTAGATGTATTTTCTTTCTTTAAAATATTTTTTGTTAAAGTTTTTTTTGACGGTCCTTCCGTTACCCCCAATGTCGTAGTTGTTGTTATTGCTGTTATCAAAGATAAAAAGTAATTTTGGTAAAAAATAGTAAAAAAAGACGCCTACGTCTGTTCGACCCACTTACTTTGGCAAAAAATACATAAACATCTATTATGTAATGCCTGTAAACGACGTAAAAATGATGGGAAATCAAGAGACACTAGAGAGAACAACTATAACTTGAACAACAACTGAGCTGATTGTGTGTGTAATATTTTTTTGCGAGAAAAAAGGATCATCATATTCAAGTGCATACGGTTGTTGTTGTTATTGTAAAAGTCCAATTTTTTTTGATTTTTTAAGAGGGAAAGTAGGAGAGAAAGCATGAGAGTTTTGATGATTATTAAGAGGAACACCACACACGTGGGAAGGCAAGCATCGAAGAGAATCAACAATATTCTTCTTTTTTGCTAAATGTTAAAAAATCATTGGAGCCTACACACTATTTTTTTCTTGTTCCAGTCTCCAAAAAGTTATATAATGCTTATCCAACTGAAAATGATGATGACTTCCACAAAGTTGAACAAAACAGCGTGAGAAACAGGAGAAAAGTTGTAGGAAATGAAAAAAAAGTAATAAAAAATATATAAGCTAGTAGTATGTAATGTAAGTACAGTGGAGAAAGTAAGAGAGAAAGTGGATGTATTGAAAATCTGAATGTTCTACTTAAAACCTACCTGTTTCTTTAGTTACCTACTTACCACTTCGGTCTTCACTTCAAGTTTTTTTAGTCTCTGCTTCTTCACCGTGTAGAGCTCCCTTGGGTACCAGTAATCAACATCATACTTGAATAGAGATTCATAGGAACAACGTGAGGAGGAGGTGGGCATTACTATATAAATTGTAAAAATAATTCCTGAGAGGCGTATAGAGAAGTATTCTACTAATGCTACTACTTAGATTTAATATGAGAAGCCCACACACAAAAAAAATAATTAAACTTTTATGTAATAAAAGCAGGTAGGTAATCGCAAAGAGAATTGGATTCACATTGACAAGAAAAGCTTATTTTTTTATGTACATTTTCTCTGAGGAAACTAGTTGCGCATCTTTCATATCATCATATTAGTCTTTTTTTGCAACTTGTAATGGTATATAATAGACGAGTGTATTAGAGGATTAGTTCTTTGTATGAATTTTTTTTGTAAGGACAAAATAAACCGGAGAAAGTTGAAAAAAGGAAAAAAGGATTGAGCGTCTTTTACTTTCTTTCTTGTATGGTTACATGGTTTTATTGGAGAAAGTAAAAAAGGCATTACAAAGAGAAATATTAGAAGTTGTGTTTAATATTTTAATATAGAAAAAAAGGACTCCCTGTCGTAGAAAATGTTGTGAAAGTTAGTTTTGTATGCATGCTGAGTAATATCAGCGGCGGAGTAGATGAAATCTCAGGTGAAATAAAAGTATAATCGAAAAAAAATATTATTACAAAACATGTTTTTGTAAGCAGAAATAGGTTTCCTTGAATTCGTATGCTTTATGGTTTTTTATCTGTTCAATTTCCACTTGGTAGTGCAAAGGATTCGATTTGTGAGTTGTTGCGAACATACCAAGATAATGTGGAAAAATGGACCTAAGCATGTTTTCCTAATTTGTGTTTTCTTGTTGTCAGCAAACTCAATAGATGTTTACGGGGAAAATGATAAATTGCGTATTGGATGAATGCGTGGTTGTTAAAATGAAATTGAGCGTATGTTATAATATGTTGTTTTCTTTTTGGTTATTAATTTCATGGGATTGCGATACTGGGAAATTCTATAGAAGAATGGATGAAAAGACTTGAATTATTAATAAATGATGGGAATTATTTAAGTATCAAGTATAAGGCTTAGCATCTGTCTAATGGTAAGTATTGTTGATCTGTTAAATTAAAATGGATGAAAAATTGTCAAATTCTTTCAAAGAAAACGACATCATCATTACTATTTTTAAGTATGTACTTACACGTGTGGAAACAAGTATTCTGAAAGCAGCAATAATCATCTTGCTTGATTGTCGTTCTATTTAAATCATTAGAATAATGCCTCAAAAAATGGTATCGGTCTCTAGATTCTAACGATAAGTATCACATCAACTATACCAATGACAATTACGTAGAAATTATGTAGAAATATTAGTACATTGGTGATTGCACAATTGGCTGGCAGATTGACATTACATATATTGTAGAATCAACTGTCTCTCGACAATTTAAATTATTACTTTGAAATTTTAAATTACCATTAAAATTTATATTTGTATTTATCATTGCTTATAATCTGAATGTCACCAGAAAGTTGAGGTTGAGTTGCAGTTGCATCGAACAGCACTGGCAATATTGGTCCCTATTCACAGTAAGTACATCATGGAGAAAGCCAAATGTTTGTGGCAAATTCTCTACTTATATGAATGCAAATGTGAAAGAATTCTTTGTGTAAGAACATCACTTACACGATTAGAGATTGGAGGAATATAAAGGAAATTTCTCTAGAAAAGGAAAAATGAATGCTGTAGAAAAATAATGCATAGATCGAAACGAAATCCGCTTTTAAATAAATACCTAAGACAAAAATGTAAAGCAAGCAATAATAAGCAAAACTGTAGTTGGTAGTAGTTTCAGTTTCCATTCGTCATCTTATTAGCATGCATAATATATAAATCCATTTCCATCGGAAGCCAACAGGCATCGTTTCCATGTTTTACCATTTTTGTTTTGCAGAATAATTTAGGAAATTCTCGTCATTTGTCATTGTCTTTCATGCATTTCAGTTTCAGTTACGTTTGGACAGGACTAAAGATGCGTACTACCAATTATCTAATGAACAGGTACAATTAATCTAAGCAGAGGGCAGAGATGAACCATGATTATCTTTTGGTTGCTTCCCCGTTAACAACTTTGCATAATATAAAATACAGTCGTATTACTTTTTCTCACTCACAAACTTTCGTTGTCAGAAAGTCAGCGATCACCTCCGTTGAAGTTGAAAGCTGCAGAGAAAGAGAAGCGGTTGTACGTATTTACATCTAGGAAAAACGAAGGAAGGAATGGTTAAATGCAGCTCCAGCTTGGATGCGGTAGCAAGTAGCAACTTACGTATAATGCTAATCCGGAAATCCCAAATCAGCAATGGCTGTTATTCGTTGTGGATTATAATTATTTATCTATTTTGTAACTAGCTGTGATATGAATAAAAACAAAAATTTTAACGATTTGTATTAACAAAGTAGCATTTTTTTTCAGGACATTTTGTAAGTTTGCAGTTTGCATATGACATATAACTATGAGATATAATACAATGTCAGTAGTTTTGGTTGCTTCATTAATTATTCATTATGACTATGACAGAAGACTAAATCAAATCATAGTTATCAGCATAAAATAACTTTTGGCTAACTGGTACAATATGCAATACCACATATGACATAGTATAAAATAGTTTCGACTTGCAATTAGTTTAAAGTTGAAACTATTCCTGTTTGCTGTTAATTTGAATTAAGATTTTAGTCCAGATAAACTGACGAAAGACAAAATCACCTGTTATAGATTTAATATGAGAATGACTTAACGTAAATTGTTAATTTTATGAATGTTACGATTTTTTTTGAAAATTAACAATTTCAAACCAATCCAAACCAATTTGGAATAAACGTACGTAGTAATAATAATTGTTTCATGTTTGCAGAGTTTGGTTCCTTGATTATGATTGATTTGTACATTTTATTCTACGCTTGAAAATTGATTGAATGTGGATATTTTTACAACGGTTTTGGGTCAAATTGAGAAAATGGATGTGATTAACTGTCAATGGAGTGAGAACAAAGAGCGACTTTTGTCATTGCTCCATGAATTGATTACTCTAATTCATTAAGATTGTTGATTTACCTAGGCAAGTTTTTTAAGTCGATACTTTACATTAACTGATGAACATTTTTCTTTGAATCTCGATATCGATTTAAGCACTAAGATTAACCATTTGCCTAAATTAATTAATGTTAATAATAGTATATTGCATATTTAGATGATGACTTAATACGTTTATGAAATGTTGGTTTGTTGAGCAATTTAATATGAATAAACTTATGCCTGAAATTAAAAATATTTGATACAATTAAAATTGAATTGATGCGCTATTTTGCATCAAGGAAAGGTAATTATTCTTGTCAACAATGCTTTTATGCACGCTTAGTTATTATGAGCATTTAAAAATTATCATGTCCTGATTATTATCTTAATGTTCCTAAATCAAAGTGTACACGGTTTTGGCAGTTGCTATCGTTTAGCATTTCCTGGACTATTACATAGCTCATTACCTCACAACTTTGGCATCTCTCTTTTGTTGTCAGTTGTAATTTTCTCAACACTTTGGGTCCTATTAATGCATAATGAGGGTAGTGGACAAGATTCGTCCTCTTCCACTTTGAATAAAATGAGCAAAAACATATAAGGTAATTAGGTAATCGTAACCAATGTTAAATTTTTAGGTAATATTCAGTTTCCCTGGAAGTTGCTTGAATTGAAATTAGCTGAAGAAATAACTTCCGGTCGTGTCAAATACGTTTTTCACCGTTTTGAGAGACTTCTGAGGGGTATATAAACCCGAGAAATGGACGCTATCGGTATCATTTATTTGGAAGTCTCTTTGAGAACTTCAACTCTTACCAACCAACTTACCAACCGTCACTATCAAGTCTGACAACTCGGGTACAATCTTTACCTCTGACAAAGTCCTCTTCTGAAGCCATAATTCGAACACGCAAGTACTTATTTACTCCCATTTATTTTAAAGCTGGTTTTACTGAATTCTTCTGGAATTTAACTTTTTGCTAATTGCTGTACTAATAATATTGTTTCGATTTTCTCTTTTCAGGAATTCACCAAAATTGCCTAAACTGCGATTGCACGGTCTCTTAACTTGTGACTAGTCGATAACTGCAGATAACTGTCCGGCCTTCTCAAACAGCTTTGAGCCATCTAAATCAGGTACGTAAAAACTGGAATAATACTCCAGTTGTAAAATTATAAATTTCACTTTGATGAACCATTTATGAAACTTTATTTAAACTTATTTATCCTTCTTTTTATAGTTGTTCCCAACGTACGATTGAGGATACAAAGATGGAAGAAGGTCGACGAAGCGGTCGCGGTATGGGAAGAGGACGCATCCGCACTCGGTCTCAAAGTGGGTCTCGTGGTGCCAGTCATAGTCCCGTTCGCGATGATCTATCACAATATCTATCGAGCCAATCGGGTGGTTCTTCTGGAGATTCCACAGTGGAGTCTGTTTCTTATTTGGCCGCTGAGATGACCATTGAACCTTCGACCCAAGGTTCCTCGGAAAGTGGCGCTGGGAGCGCAAGCACTGAAAGGAGAGAAGGTATTCCAAGAGGGGCTACCCGTGGAACCATTCACGCTAGCACCTTATCCAGCATCGACGTGGACCTTAACATTGTCGATTCCCGTCCTGAGGAGAAAGTCGAGGCTGGAAAGAACTGGGTTGGGTTGGGGTGTGGACGTGGACGTAGATGTGCCACGAGCAACTCGGATAGTTTTAGTTCTGGAGAATCCACAGTGGAATCTGTTTGTTCTTCAGCTGCTGAGATTACCATGGAAATGGAAAAAGAGCAAAACCCATCGACCCTAGGTTCCTCAGAAAGTGGCACTGGGAGCGGAAGCACTGAAAGGAGAGAAGGTATTTCTAGAGGGGCTACTTGTGGATCCTGTCACGCTAGTAGCTTTACCAGCAACGACGTGGAACCCAGCTTCGTAAATTCCCGTCCTGAGAGGAAAGTAGAGGCTGGAAAGAAGGTTGGGTTGGGGCGTGGACGTGGACGTAGATATGCCACGAGCAACTCGGATAGTTTTAGTTCTGGAGAATCCACAGTGGAATCTGTTTGTTCTTCAGCTGAAAGCCCTTCACCCCAAGGTTCCTCGGGAAGTGACACTGAGAGCGCAAGCCGAGAGCGCAGAGAAGGTCTTCCAAGAGGGGCTACCCGTGGAACCATTCACGCTAGCACCTTATGCAGCATCGACGTGGATCTTGGAAAACTCGAGGCTAAAAAGAAGGGTACTGAAGTCCAAATGCTTGGTAACTTCTACAAATCAAAGACAATTCCGTCATTGGCCCTTCATCAATATCACGTGGACTTTGAGCCTAAGGTGGATCGGATCCAAGAAAAGGAAATCCTGTTCCGAGACCTTGTGCGCAGGCGAATCCTTGATGTTATTGCCTTCATGTTTCATGGAATGCAACTGTTTACTTCAAAGCACTTGACAAGGACCAATGGACAGCTTTTGGAGGGCGGCGAAGAAATTATCCATCAGACGGTGGGACTCAGAAATAGAGGCAAAGAAAATGAGGAACCTTACGAGGTGACCATCAAAATAAAATATATAAAGCAGCTGAGTACAGACGATGAGTTGCCTATCTATGAAAAATTGTACAATGAACTTATCAAGAAATGCTTGCTTCGCATAGGCCTGGTGTCAATGGGGAGAAATTTCTTTGACCACAAGGCTGCCATTAAATTCAATCAACAGCGGCTGGAAGTGTGGCCAGGATACATCACTTCCATGAGGGCTCATGAAGATAGTGTCCTTTTGTGTGTGGAGGTCACGCACCAGATTATTCGACAGGACTCGGTCCTTCAGTTGATAAACCAGATCAAGATTAAGAAAAACTGTGGGAGTGACAGGGCGGCGCTTGCGGCTGCGGTCAACGCAGAGCTGAGGGACACTATTGTCATGACCATGTATAATCGAAAAACTTATCATGTGGATGACGTGGACTTCACGGTGACTCCAAGGAGCACTTTTGAAACCAAAAATGGTCCAATCAGCTATGCGGAATATTATAAGGTTCGCTACGGAAAGGAAATCAAGGACTTGGACCAACCGCTTCTTCTCTCGAAGCCAAGAAGGCAGGATATTCACAGAGGTGAAGATAAGCCGGCCCTTTTGGTCCCTGAGTTATGTAAATCTACTGGACTCACTGATGACATGCGGGCAGACTATAGGTTGATGAACACTCTTACATGCATGTACATGCACCCATATCCCAACGCTCGAGTCAAAGAAATCGAGTATTTCATGAAACGTCTCATGGGTAACGTCGACGTAAGTTTGCAATTAAACTGTTTTATATCTACAATTATTTAATCATTTAAAATTGCCAAAAAATTTCAACTGCAATTTGTTTGTGTTTTCAGAATTTCAGAGAATTAAAAATGTGGGGTCTTGAGTTTGAGCAAACTTTAGTTGATCTCCCTGGTCGTATTTTCGAAGCGGAATCGATGATTTTTGCAAAAAATTCCTCGCAGCCTGTGGACCAGAAAGGAGATTTTACAATGGCTTTCAAATGTAAGTAAATATGTAAAGACATTCGTTATGGCAGTTTTCATTATCCAGAAAATCTGGACTATGGCCATGAAATTTGTAATTTTAATTCCATTCATAATTCCCTTTTCTAAATTTGATTGCAGCTAAACAGATGCTGTCAGCGGTTAACCTTCAAAAATGGATCGTGTTGGTTCCAGAAAGTGATGCACCTGGAGTGGACAACCTTGTCCGGACAATGTCCAGAGTGAGTGCTCCACTCGGCATTAAACTCGACAATCCCAAAGAAGTGTAAGTAAAACAGTCTTACTTACTTTTAATATTTAATTTACACAATTAAGAATTGGGATCCAATAATTATGTGCTCTGTGTAAATTTTGTCTCGTTTTTTAGTATCATGGTAGCTGACGGTCGAATTCAGACATACCTTCGAAGTTTGGATTATATCTTGAAGAAGAACGTGGATCTTCAGATGCTGTTTGTCATCCTCCCCGACGACAGCTTGGACTTGTATGCAGCGGTGAAGAAGCGTCTCGCTGTGGACGCAGGGATTCCGAGCCAATGCTTCCTTGCCAAGAATGTGGTCTCAAAGGAATTGATCTCCATTGCGACCAATGTCGTTGTTCAGATGAACGCCAAGTTGGGAGGAGAACCTTGGTCCATCAAACTCCCTCTCAATAACACCATGTTTATTGGGGTTGGTGTGTATCATGGAGCGAAGGAAAGCATTGGGGCAATGGTAGCAACGTTTTCACCTCATTTCACAAAGTACTTTAGCACCACTTCCAGCTTCCACACTGATGATGAATTATCAATAAACTTGCGCACGGATATATCAAGTAAGAGCCATTTAATACTACATGCATATGCAAGTGTTGATATAATGAGATTTTTCTTCATCTTTTATTTTCCTTTAATCGTTTCAGAATGCGTAAATGCTTTCATGGAGGAAAATGGTGGAGAGATGCCGGCGCGCATTATCCTTTATCGCGACGGTGTGGAAGATGATGAACTAATAGATGTATACAATGACGAGCTACTCGAGATTCAGGTGTGTAGACGCTGTTTTTTACTCTGGCATTACTCTACACTTCATTTCATTCTAATTAAACAATATCTTTAAAATATTTGTATTTTTTGCACTTGCAGAAGGAACTAGCTCTAAGGTACGATGGGCTCGGAAAGGCCATACCAAGCCTGACGTACGTTGTTGTGAACAAGAGAATCAATACCAGGGTGTTCATGGCTAACCAAAAAGGATATGAAAATCCACCACCTGGAAGCGTTGTGGATACTGTTGTCACCCTTCCGGAAAGGTACATTCAAATAGCTCTTTCAAGCTCAGATTTTATAAATTAGCTTTTGCATTTGGATTAATAGTGTCTTAATTATGTTTTCAGATTCGATTTCTATTTGATCTCTTGTGCCGCTCGGCAAGGAACCGTGAGTCCCTGCTACTGCAACGTTCTTTTTGACGACAACAACTTTGAACCGGACCGAATCCAGCTAATCACGTACAAATTGTGTCATATGTCGTACAACTCGTCTGGGACCATTGCAGTGCCTGCTCCTTGCCACTACGCTTGCAAGCTGGCTTTTCTCACTGGAACGGCGTATGCTGGACATACCAGCCATGAGCTTAGCAAATCACTTCACTTTTTGTAATGCGCTATTATTTTCTGAGCTCCATGTATTTAGCATGTCTGATTTGGACCTTCAAGTCAAGCTTTGAATCATTCTCCAGATTCCCATTCCAGTGGAATACTGCTAGTTGGTGCCGTAATTGTAACCTTTCACGATAGGTTTTTTGTTATTTTCTGTACTAAATAAATACCTTCTCTTTGCACCAATTTAACGACTGAACGTTCATTAATTTAGCTGGCAATTCTAGTTTACGATGTACTGTCTGCACCAGTTGCCTGTTGGCATTGCATGACTCATATTCTCATATTCATATGCATCTACCGCATGTTTTATTCCAATCAACAAACCCGACAACGCACCAAGCAAGTATGCGTGCTACGTATTTCAAATAAAAAATGTACTTAAATTATGAACTTATAAGGAGGAGCAACCAATTCAAATTTTATAAGCGTACATTTTATTTACAGATCAAGGCAACCTCATTTGAAACTAAGTAATTTACAATTAATTTGTTTAATTTAATTCTATAAAGAGAACCGTTTTACAGAAAAAATTACATCGGTCGATCGTTTTAAAATATGTAATGAAATTAATCATAGCGAGGAATCCTGCTATCCCGAATTCGTTCCAATTCTTTCCAAAACATGAACCCATCTCGAGTGATATGGCTACTTCCTTGCATCATGCACCAGGAACTGGAAATATTACCAAAGCATTTTAACATGATATTAAATACTACAAAAATGTTCCTTCAGTCCTTGCGCTGATATAGGTAGTTATGAAACTCACCGACAAGATGTTATGAACGCAGAGTATTCAGTGGCGGACATTTTGGACTTGTACAAAGTTGAGTTATTACGATGGCTGAGATATTCGGTAATATCCGTCATCAGCTAAAAGAAATTATATAATAAACAATTTTGTTTTTTTTTTGCTTTGAGTACAAAACGTGCATCATACAAATTATCAATAACAATTTGAATTTCTCACTGTTGAATCCTTATAATCAAACAAACGATTTGGCAGTCGAATGAAGCGCTGCATGGTTAGATAGTTTCGCAACATTTCCCCTTTCTCAGATAATATGCGCTCAATACGGGTACGTGCGTACGTTTCATCGTAATCTGCTGCGGCATTGACTTCGACACGAATGTCAACCTAAGGAATCAGAAGAAGTAATTCCGTCTTTATGAACCACATCACACCATAATATAATTGACTCAATTATCCTTGTATCAAAATCCACAATAGTTAATAGTTATTTTACCGGGAGAACAGTGGATGAACCAGACAGGATAATAGTCGGGAAGTTAGCCTCCATCTTGGGAAACTGGTACGTATAGTCATACATAACTTTCTGTTCAATGAGTAGCTCTCTCATCACCAAGAGATTTCTAGTACCTAATTTTTAAAAACACATAATATTAGATCTATGGCTTTAATTTTCAAGCTTTAAATATATATGCTCGTAATATACAGCTACAAACCTGCTTCATTAAAATTGCCTGGTTGCAGTACGGTTTCGTCAATTATCATATGAGTGCCAACAGGAAGTTGTAACAATCCAGGTTCCAATTGATTGGTATTCATATTTTTTCTAAACATTAAAAATTTAACAACAACATAAGTATTCATAACATAAATATAAAATGTAGTAAGTTCTTAAAAATTCCATAAACATTTTATTACATTGGTACAAGGTTCATAGTATTAAGACTTTCAATGCCAAACTGCAATTTGACAGTTCTGGGAACCAACGCTTTGATTATGTACATGAGAGACTCAACAATGCGAGATGTTTCCGGGATTCCACTTAGATTAAGCACAAATTTTCCAACCGGGGCAGACAACTGATTTTCAACAAAATGACTACAAATGCAACAAAATAAAATGAATGGTAGGACCCTGTTGAATGAATGACATTGTTATCGTGTAACAACTTGTTAATAGACTTACGCTCGAGCAACTACTGCAATCATAGCGTATGCTGCAGCATATCGATCGCCGCCCAAGGCAAGAGCAAATAAATCTCTCAATGCTTCCGCGCATTCCAAAACTCGAATATCCGATAAGGGAAATGTAAGAAACATTTTTTCGTCAAGTAAAGGAATGTTAGGATTCCCATCCGCCAATTTAATGTACGAAAAAACATGAATGACGGGTAATTTACCCAATTCCGGGTAACTAACCTAGAAATTCAATAGAATATTCATTTTAAATGAAAATATAAGCCAACACAAAATATCGGCATGATATGGGTGCAAGTAAATAATTTAGATATAATATGACTAATAACGTACCCCATCATCTGCGCTTTCCTCTGCCGTTTCCCCGTTTGGTATCTGTATCAAACCAATCACCTCCAATAGATCATTGTGCTTCCAGCTAACTTCATCATATTTGTACATCTGCACAAAGATATCAAGTGAAACCAAAACCAAAATTGAAAAGCCATTAGAGGGATGGGATATTAGAATAGAAATTGACTTTTCATACCTTAAGTACACATGCAGTTGGTTTAGCATCTCCGATGTTACTGAACAAAGATGGAACAATATCTTTGTAATTTGGCAAAGAGATGAATTCTTCATTAGTTTCGTTTTCATCGACTCTAGTTCTTTTCGTTTCCACAACCGCTTCAGAATCCTTTGGAAACATATCAGTAAAGAAACCACGAATGATTAGGTACTTAAGTTTCTAGGTCAAACATTAAATTCCAAGATTCGTATCGTAATCGTCGAATCACAACCATATATACCTTTTTAGTTTCTTGAGAAACCCAGAAATTTTCACCCGGAGGAGAAATAGCAACATACGCGTCCTTCTCTGTTAAGCTAGGATTAATATCCTCCTCATCCTATAGGAATTGAAAACAAAATGTTCAATAAATCATAAATGTTTTATTAAAATAATTCCCAGAAAGATACGTATGATACTGTCCTCACCATCTCATAAAAATCCCTCAGCAATGTGGTTTCAGTCTTAACGTCTCCAGTGACTGGGTTAGTCACCGAATACTCTGCCGCACTATATTCAGATCCAAGATCATCTTGAATCATGCATCGAAAACGAACGACCTGTCCATTTTTGACCTTCACTGTATCGTGATCATTTAAGCTCGGAATCTATAATATAATCAAGCAAAATCATAAATTCTTTTTAACATGCTATGCAATAATATCAGTTTTAAGCAAATAAAAGTTGGATAAATTCATGTATTTACACAGCAACTTGTCCCCTTTTCAAGCCGGCGTTCAGTGTATTTCAAATGCAGTGCATCTAAAACTTGACTTTCCCACACAGCAGAAGGAAGTGAGGGCGCCATGGTTTCTCGTTTAGCTGAAATTGTAACTTTATGCATTATTTTTAAAATCTTGTTTGTAAAACTCATTTAAAATGAGCCAAGCAACACAATAAAAAATAAAAAATCTTAATTTCCGTACCAAACAGCTCCTGAATATATCCATAAGGATTCTCTTCAAACTTGTCCGCATCAATGTCCTTCCAGGACACCTTGGCACCTTCCTTCTCTTTCAACGCTTTCAGCTGTTCAAAGGACGTAAACAACTCACTACTAATATCCCAAACGCCTCCTTCCTGCTCTTGCTGACCCTGAGCTGCCATAATTCTTCTGTTCTATAAAAATAAATCAAACAAACTTAACAATTTGCAAGAATTTGGTTAACAAACAAAAATTTAAAGACACATGCAGTGAATCCTTGACACCTACAATTTAGCGACTAATCAACTAATAGTAAGTTAATCACTGACAATAATTAAAACCCTAGCAATCTCTATCATCCAATTTAAACCCAATGTTACTTACAATAATGAGACCTTTACTTTTAAAAAAGTAAACTGACAACTGACCAACAGCGTTGAAATAACGTCCACCGTCACCTGTCTGCCTATCTAAAACCTCACCGATGCTTTTTTTAAAAATTACTTTTGTCAACGTCAAAAAATCACAAGAAAACTAGCAATTAAAAAGTACTTAAACTAATCAGCATTTAATCGTCACAAAATCAAATTTTAAATCAACAATTAACGGAGTTAATTAATAATATTCTTATCTCTCAGCTTCAACTTCAGCTCCTCAACCACAACTCTCGCTCTTCTCGACAGACAAGTCACAACTAAAAAGACGATCGACTTTTCACACGACGACGACGACAAGAACATGCACGAGGATGAGAATGAGTACAAAAAAGTCAAAACAAAGGAACCGACCGGCACTCAACTCACTCAATCTCCAATGGCACATGTAAGAAACGTCAACCAAAAACATGTAGAAACCCTGTCTCACATAACCCCATTCCACCGCCTCTTTTAATGCCCGTTAAAATCCAAAATCCACAAATGAAAAATCTCCTTCAGCTTTGTACACAAAAACACAAGACACAAGCTTTTTTATATGCTCTCATCTATCAAGGCCGTAGGTACGCTTTTTACGGTGTCATTTTTTTTCTACGCTGCTCTTCTACTGCCTTCCTGCCTATGTTTCAGGCCTTCTTCGCTCCGGTCCGGCTGCTCGCTACTCTGCTGGCTGATGGCTGTATTGTATGCTCTTTTTTTAAATGCACTCAACTCGGCCCGTGTGTTGTTGATGGGTTGAGTGCATTTACTTTTTTACAAGCAGCTCATCATCTGAAAAAGGATCATGTTTTGGGAAAGACGCATCAACCAAAGACCACAATAACAGATTTAGCCGCAAACAAGATAACTTTTTTAATTGTAGGTTTAATTATTTTTGAAATGTTATTTTATATTGTAGACAGTTAGGAAATAATAGGTTTATTTAAGTACTCACGTGTGTGCCTAGTTTATTTTTGGCCTGAAATAAAATGTTTTTAAGAAAGTGAGTTAAAAAGTTAAGAAAGCCGATTGGCTATAAAAAGATAATTAATTGGAGTTGTAGTTTGTGATAGTTAAGATTAACATGATGTTGTAAATATTTTTTTGAATATATAATTAAAGTTTGATGTGAAGTTGAAGAAGTGTTTGTTGGAAGTAGTGTGGAAGAGAAAAATGCTTGTCAGGACTAGTGTCAAAAATGATATTTTGATAACTGTTGAAGGGTTAATTAGCGTATGTACTAATTATATGTGTCCATGTATACGTGTTTTGTTGGTCTACTGATTTTGATAAGTGCCCAAAGTTGAGAAGGTTGGAAGTTGTTTTTGCGGCGTGGAAATAGTAAAATATTGGCAAGATGCCGACCACGACACCTCAACATGGGACTCATTCCCATGCGGGGACGATTGAGATACCTTTGAAGGAAACTGATGAGGTATGTTGATGATAAGGGATATGAAATGAATCTTGATGAATTGAGAATTGGATGTTTTTATATAAAGCTTTTTGTATTTGGTTTAGGTGATCGAAATCGATGTGGCCAATTTACCGGAATCCTCTGACCTCATAGATGTTCTTAAGCAGGAAAATGCACCATTAAATACATGGTTCTCTGTTGCTGTGAGTTTAAAGTTTAAACTTGGCTTTTTGTCAGATATTGAATATGAAATCTATTTGGCTAATATTGTCATGTTTGTGTGTTCTAAATATAATTGTGTTTTATTGATTATAGCTGGAGTACTACAGACAAGGCAGAGATGAGGAATATATGAAGGTCATCGAGGTAGCTCGGAAGGACGCGAATCAGCAGTACAAAGACAATGAAAAACACTTGATGAAGGTGTTGGACAGTTTGGCCGCTTACTTCGTCAAGAGGGCGAACAAGGAGCGGGTGAAGGAGAAGAAGAGGGAATATTTTGGAAAGGCAACAGTTCTGTACACGACAGCAGATAAAATCATCATGTACGACCAGAACCATTTGCTTGGAAGAGCCTTCTTCTGTCTCCTGGAAGGAGATAAAATGGAACAAGCTGATGCACAGTTTAATTTCGTTTTGGGACAATCTCCATCATGTATTCCTGCTCTGTTGGGGAAAGCATGTATTGCCTTCAATAAAAAAGATTATCGTGGAGCGTTAGCCTTTTACAAGAAAGCGTTACGAACAAACCCTCAGTGCCCTGCAGATGTACGTGTTGGAATCGGTCATTGTTTTATGAAACTCGGAAATAAAGACAAAGCCGAGTTAGCGTACGAACGAGCCTTAGAAATTAATCCAAACTGCGTAGGAGCTTTAATCGGAATGGCAGTGCACCATATGAACATACGGGACAAAGAGACGATAAGAATAGGAGTCCTTTTGTTATCCAGAGCGTATAGTGCGGATCCTACGAATCCTATGGTTTTAAATCATTTAGCCGATCATTTCTTCTTCAAGAAGGATTTTCAAAAAGTTAATCATCTAGCACTTCACGCGTTTCATAATACTGAGAATGAAGCAATGCGCGCTGAAAGTTGTTATCAACTGGCGAGATCGTTTCATATACAGGTAAATATATTTTAAAGTGTTTGTTTATATGATCATATCATGTATTTTTTACATTAGAGTACACTACAATGTAATTATATTTGAGTTTATTCTGTTTATCAATTTTAGGGTGACTATGACCAAGCCTTCCAATACTACTATCAGTCGACACAGTTTGCGACACCAATGTTTGTTCTTCCGCATTTTGGCCTTGGACAAATGTATATTTATCGCGGTGATACAGAAAATGTATGATTCGTTTATAATTAAATAAGTTTGACCATTGTATACCAAATCTTTTTAGTTAGATATAATTACGATTTCCTTATTTGTTTGCAGGCGGCACAATGTTTTGAAAAAGTTTTAAAATGTGAGCCTGAAAATTACGAAACGATGAAGATTTTAGGCTCTCTCTACGCTAGTTCATCTAGTCAAAACAAACGAGATATTGCCAAGGATTACCTTAAGAAAGTAACTTCTAGGGAACCAGATGACGTTGAAGCTTGGATAGAACTGGCCCAAATTTTGGAGCAAGCTGATCCTCATGATAGTTTAAAAAGTTATAATACTGCAGTGAAACTATTCCGTGATAAAGTCAAACTTCCCGTACCTCCAGAAATTAGCAATAATATCGGTTCATTGAACTACAGGTACTGCTACAGCAGCTAATAACACACAATGTATTTCAAATTTTAATAATCATGCTTGAATAATTATTTTAATTTTACAGATTAGGAAATTATGGAGACGCACTGCGTTTCTTTGAAGAATCACTTGGCCGAGCAAAGGTTGAATCTGAGAAGGGTGAAAGTCAGTATTACAATTCAATATCCGTTACCACTTCATATAATTTGGCCAGAGTTTATGAAGCGATGTGTAACTATGGAGAAGCAGAAAAATTGTATAAAGACATTTTAAAGGAGCATCCAAATTACGTTGATTGTAAGTCTGATTAAATTCCTTTGCCGATATTAATGTTTCATTGAATAAAATGACATTGCCAATCATCAATAATGCATGTCTCATTTTCGCTTTTCTAGGTTACCTACGACTCGGTTGTATGTCGCGGGATAAAGGACAGATTTACGATGCTTCAGATTGGTTTAAAGAAGCCCTTCAATTAAATAAGGAACATCCAGATGCTTGGTCACTGATAGGAAATCTCCATTTAAGCAAACAGGAATGGGGCCCAGGACAGAAAAAGTTTGAACGCATTCTCAAGGTTCGTAAAACAGGCAACGTAGATTTTGGTTTAACTATCACCATTTGTATCATATTAATTATCGTGCATTCCTCTTCTTTGATAGAATCCAGCCACGCAAAATGATCCTTACTCCATGATTGCCCTAGGTAATGTGTGGCTTCAAACCCTGCACACTCCAAATCGTGATAAAGATAAGGAAAAGAGGCATCAAGAGCGTGCCATCAATATTTACAAGGCTGTACGTTAAAATATATATTATATGTGCTTCCAAATAAGGTTTCCAGAATTACTTAACCATGTTTATATGCATTTTCCTTTTTGTGACAGGTTCTTCGTGCAGACCCTAAAAATATTTGGGCGGCCAACGGCATCGGTTGCATTCTTGCCCATAAGGGATGCGTAAACGAGGCTCGTGATGTGTTTGCTCAAGTTCGTGAAGCAACGGCAGACTTCAGTGATGTCTGGCTAAACATTGCCCATGTCTACGTTGAACAGAGGCAGTTTGTCAGCGCAATTCAGATGGTATGCTCGCTGATTGAAAATTTAACAATGGTTATCAAATGCTTCTAGCCTTAATTGATATGGCTCAAATTTGTTGTAGTACGAAAACTGTATGAAGAAGTTTTATAAGTGCCACAACACGGAAATTCTTCAATATCTTGCTCGAGCGTACTATAAAAGTGGGAAGCTCAAGGAGGCAAAGTTGTCGTTATTAAGGGTATGAATTTACTCAAATTGCACAATTACTTTAAGTTATGCAGGATTTAAAAAGATGTGACACATTTATAATTTCTGTACAGGCTCGTAGAATTGCACCAACGGACACAGTGATATTGTACAATTTAGCTTTAATACTACAGAAACTAGCCACTCAAATTCTGCGTGACGAGAAATCCACCCTTCAGTTAGTACTTTCTGCTGTACATGAGCTAGGACTTGCCCACAAATACTTCCAATATTTATCTGTCAATGGAGATCGTCAAAAGTATGATTTGGGGCAAGCTGCTGCAGAAGCACAACAGTGTCAAGATCTTCTTTCTCAAGCACAGTATCATGTTGCGAGAGCCAGAAAACTTGATGAAGAAGAAAAGATGCTTCGTAAGAAACAAGACGAAGAACGGGAAGCATTCCGCATGCGACAATTGGAAGAACAAGTAATTTAATTTATTATAATCATTATACTATGGTCTCAAACATTTGATAGACCTTTGCAAATTCACATTATTTTCGTTGGTTCATATTCGAATTTTGTACCTTTCAGAGAAAAATTGAGGAGCTAAGACGTGTTCAAGTGGAAGAGATGTTGCGTAAACGTGAAGAATTTAAGGAGAAAACCAAGAATGTACTTGTATTTGTGGAACCACCTCCAGATGCTAAAGGGTCAAGCAAAAAGCGTGGTCGCAGGCGGGATGACGATGAAATCATTTCTGACGGATCGAGTGGTCCTGGTGATGAAAATGCAGAGCCCAAGCCTAAAAAGAAAATACGCCGTGACAAGGAAGAGCGTGGAAGGAGTCGCAAGAGACGGACGGGCGGTGATAGGAAAGAACCGAAGGGCAAGGGAAGAAAGAAGAAGATAGATGATGATGACGGATTGAGTGCTAAACAACGCAGGAAAATCGTTTCAAAGGCGACAATTTCCTCCTCCGACGATTCTGATTCTGACGAAGGAAAGAAGAAGGACAAGAAGAGGTGCGTCTATCGCTATAAAATGGCGTTATTTTTTGAAGAAGATTGTTCACTTTCACGACGATTTATGTTATAATTCTTTTGATCAAAAAGAGTGGACAGTGCCAGCGAGGATGAAGGAGGCCAGAAAAGAATTATTTCATCTGATTCAGAAGATGGAGCTACCAAGTCCACAAAGCCTGCAAAGAAAGCTATCAACGATGACGATGATGCCAAGTCAAGGTCAGGCTCTTCTGGTTCGTCAAGATCAGGCTCCCGCTCAGGTTCTTCTCGTTCTAGGTCGAGATCAAGGTATACAACCTTAAATGCTAAATGTTTGCTTAATACGATTGATGATGATGAATATTATGTTCAAACAAATATGTATATTCTTTTTGGCATAGATCGGGTAGTAGATCAAAATCACGTTCGGCATCCCGCTCCAAATCAAGGTCAGCTTCGAGGTCCAGGTCTCGCTCGGGTTCACGTTCAAAGTCAAGATCTCCATCTCGCTCTAAATCCCGTTCGAAATCTCGTTCTAAATCTCGATCCGCCTCCCGTTCGAGATCTAGATCAGGCTCCCGCTCAAAGTCCAGGTCCGTCTCGCGATCAAAGTCCAGATCTCGATCGCGCTCTAAATCAAGGTCGGCTTCTCGCTCGAGATCTCGTTCCCGATCACGGTCCAAGTCTAGGTCTGCCTCTCGCTCTAAATCAAGATCTGCGTCACGTTCGAGATCTCGTTCGCGATAAGTCATATGTAACTACGTAGACGTGTTTCTTTTAAAGTTTATACGATAATGTAAATAATATGCTACTTTTTTACTTTACTGTACCCTGTATCATTAGGACTTTTTAGTATATTTACCAAAACCTAATTAGGATTCGTACTCTGTTAGTTACGCCAAAAGTTTTGGAAGCCGACTTCTTAGCTGCCCAAATGGGCTTTTGAAGTTTCTGTATACATATATCAAAAGTTAAGTGTATTTTTTACGCAGAAAAGGATGATAGCATAAGTTTGTATGAAAATGAAGATAGCGCCTACAACATTATCTTTTCTCTGACGACAATGTGAATCAATTAGATTTAGATTACCAATATTTATGTTCATTTTCATGTTTATAATTAAGCTTAGGTTAAAGAAATAAATGACTTGTTTGATTGGCTATTTTTAATAGTGTTACCGAGAACTGTTAGTTGTTGATTACGCAACAAAAAATAAGTAATCGTAGAATTATTTTCAATTTTTACTGCATACTTGTAGGTTATTTAAGACATTTTTGTAGATGTAAACTGAGAAAGACTTTAGATTTGCTGCAACCTGATAACAGTGCTCTTCATGCACATATATAAATGAAGAAATATCATTGTAAAATAATAATTGTAAGTCATTGCAATAGTTAAGTTTCCTTAATTTTATTGTTAAATCCTTGCCTTTAAGCTATGTACACATTAAACCAGAATATAGCAGTTATCAGTAGATAATATTTTACGATAAAATGATTTATTTCCTCGAAACTTATTATACATAAATACGTAACAAGTACCTCAAATTACCATATAATTACTAATTTTTTAAAAACTTATTGACATTTTTTGGGCAGATATTATTTAATTGTAACATGATAATGATAGCAATATAATCAATACATCACGACTTGGACTTACATACGCATACCATTAAAAGAGGAAAAAATTAAAACCATGCCTTTGAAACTGAATTAGTGAAGTAATCTTGCTCTAAGTTTATAATAATTACACATAACTATAATATATTTATGCCATGTTACTACATTACAATAGCCCATAATAACAAAATATGCAAATATAAAATAGATCTACCTATATGTAATGATAGGAAAACTAACCAAGTAATAATTATATTCGGCCAAGTTTACTTTTAGTAATAAAAGACAGTTTACAAGAAAATGTGGACCGACTATTTCAACATTTATTTGATCAAATCATTATGAGGATTTTTAATCTAATGAACAACAAAAGAACAATATGGGCCCAGTTTGTTTGATTTGAAAGAAAAAACTATTCATATGTATTCATCAAATTACATAGACGATGAAAATCATTTCTTTCTCTTTCCGGCTATTTCTGTATGAATCTGGAAGGAAGGACGAACGGACACTTGTGCATGTACCGAAAAACATTTTTGTCAATCATGACATTTAATCAGTTCATCATCTTCATATTTAACATACATACTTACATGGCATTTTTTGTAGTTTTTCACTACCATACAATTAAAATATTCAGTAATATTCTACTTTCTAGTACCTATTTTTTTGCACAGCACAGCACAACAGTTGACATCGATTTTTAATGAGTTACAAATTAATTGTAGTAATCATATGTACTTATTCTCGATCCATCCTCCAACAAAGTTATTCCTTATTCGTTTCGCATTTTTTGTCGACTACAAAGAACGCCAACTTGAATTTTTACAAATTGGATGTTATTTATTTCCATTGTTAAAAACTAGAGAAGATCTAAATATCGTTCCAACTATAGAAGAACATCCTAAAAGCTATTAATACTAGTTTCCTTTATTGAGTATTTGGCAACATGCCGATATACAGTTCAATAAACAAAAATAAAGTTCATGTAAATGTAATCTTATCAACATGACAAGAAGCCCGTCGTATCATATCGCCCCAGGAATAGCTGACATTGTATTTAAGAAAAATAATTATATTGATTGTTATAAATTTAGTCATATATTTTGTGTTGGAAACAAAGATATTGGCGAATAAGAGGAAGAAACATTCACACAATATTCATTAAAACATCAACAACATCTTTTATTTTGAAGATATATATAATTTGTAGGATGTTTCATTGTAAAGTTTTACATTTTAAGCTTAGTATATTAGAGTCCGAATGAATAAATATTTCTTCTGTTTTTTTGCTAAATGCACTACGTTATAACAGTCAGTAATACATTTAATTAAGGATAACAAACGACCTTAATTTCAATAGTAATACTGACAATTATAATAACATTTATTACAATTAAAAGCTTTATCTAACTACATCAAATGGAATGAAATATGTTATTTATGATATAATTTTTTAAACTGTCGACATAATGAAATAAATCATGGATACTTATCATGGAGGCATTGTGCAGGTACTAAATAAGTGATAGAGAAATGGTCAAAATGTTTCTAAAGACGGCATAATGTAAAACTATTAACAAAAACCACTTATACTAAAATTGAAAATTAATTGATTTTATTTTTCATTAAAAGTCAAAATGTTAGGAAAACTGTTATTTTTTTGAGATACTACGTATTAGTACAATATGTGATTATATTAAAATAGAGTAGATAAATATGGGTCGAGAAGGTAATTTCTCTGTTTAACCTAAAATCCTAATAGCTACAAGAGAAAATTATAGATAATTAGGTAGACAGTAGATATTTACTCAAACACAATATTTATAATATTTATATAGATTGTTATTTGATTTTTACGCCACTTTTGTATACAATTCGTAACAACGATTTTTAACGATTATACTTTTGTAACTAGTTAGTAGTAATTACTTATATGTGCTGTGTATATATATACTTTTGACTTTTTTTAATACATATTACAGTTATATTATTACATTTTACAATATTAACACTCCGTATAGTAGCAATAATAGTAATAATGGTTTTTTAGTAGTAATAATAGGTATATAACGTATAATATTTTGCACGAGAAATTCCTATAAAACGTCTACTTCTTCATAGTATGAAACTCGCCAAATCCACTGTTGAAAACGTCACCGTCGAAGCCGCTCTTTGACATTTCTGGTCGCCGTTTCAGTTTCTCCATTTCATCATAGTAGTGGTTGTATGCTCGTTTCATCGTGTCAAAGTCACCAAATCCCTGCAGGCCAATCCAGAATAATGAATGGTTTGATTAGTTGGAGGAACATAAAAATGAATATTAAATATAATGCATGTATATTTCTGGCATTTCACAACAAAAACAATGTACTCATTTACAACCATGATAACAAATGCTTAATGGTTTCAGTCAGTCGTAAAGAATAAATGAGTAAATGCGATGAAAAGCATATAAATATGTTGTAAAAATGTGACTTGCACAATAAAATAAAACGGGACTTTAAACAGATCATCGTTCCTACCTGGTTGAAGGTGTCTCCATGAAATCCCTGAGCACCGTAATCAGGTCGCCGTTTCAAAGCCGCATGGATCGTCTGTGGTGATAACAAAGTAATAAAAATGAAGCAATAGAGAGATAACAATTAAAACCAAGCTTTGTCACATTTGTCATTTGTTTATGAAACCCTTGAAACATGTATATGCATTTCTACAATAGTATATTAGTCATAGAAAATGGAAAATGGAAGTTTGGCACTATTTTGTTGTAATAAATAATTAGGAGCTGACAACTGACTTTTTAAAGGAAAATATCGATTTGTTCATTTTATTACAATAGAATATTGTTTGTTAATAATGTTCCAGCTTTTAACGATCCAACTCTTCTCCACCTACTTTGTAAGCATCATTAATGGGCTATAAGCCTCTGAATGTATTTACTTTGTCTTTAGAAGTGACAATGCCGATTGCCTACCAATCCTAAACAAAATGTAATTGCTACATTTTATGATAATTTGTTGACCATGCATTAGCATGTAAACTTGACTTTCTCCGAACGACCATTAGTATATTATTTTATCAACTTTTCTTATAAATGACGATGGATCTCAGGAACTATCTATTGAAATCTAATATGAACTACTGCACATAGGTAATATACGAATTTATATCCATGTTATGAAGTAGTTAGTCCTAGTCTCATAATAATCATCAAAATTTATTGTTAATTTAGCAAGAGACCATGCCTACTCAATGAAAATACAATTTTGACAAACAGAAACAGACAATTTCCTAGAATAGCTAATAATGCACAAGGACAACTGTAACAACATTAGATACAAGCAAAATGACATGATAGTGTTGTTATAAGTCTTGTTTTTTTATTACCTGAGCCAATCCTGCAGGGATTCGAGCTCGTTTCATAGTCTCAAACTCTCCAAATCCACCGCTAAAAGTGTCACCATAAAACCCAGCTGCATCTGCTTCCGGCCTTCTCTTCATCATGGATCGCTTTACAGGTGAGAAATGGCCAAAATCTCTATCAAATACTGAATCGTGAAAGCCGCGTGCTGAGAAACCTGTGGGTGTTCGCTTGATCCTTGTCGTTCTCAATGGAGCCTTCCCTAGTCCTGTAGAGACGAGACCACACACATTGCACAAAAAAGAGAAAGAAAAACAGTGAAAATTTACTCAGCCAAGCATATACGGAGACTGGAGACGGAAAGAGAAAGCAGAGAAAGTAGAATTTAAGGAAGTGGTGGTGATGATAGCGCTTTGAAGGATTGGTAGTAGAGCTCAAATAAATAAAGCAACTGCAAACTAATCTAGTAGAGATGATATGCGTTTCTTTGAAAACCAGTAACGACCACTTTATGGAGTCGATGAATGAGAGAAACGGAAGAAAAAGCATGAATGTATAGTAAAATGATCATGATGAGAATGTTGATGATGTTGATGATGGTGTCGAGCTTATAAGCAATTATCGTCAAAGTTGCTTGGGGCAATTAATTCTCCCACGGTACATTACCGTTCCAAACGTAATATCGGATTAGCTTTAACTTTAGCAGCTGACAAAAGTAATTAGTTTCCAGTTGGGTTGATGATTGTGGCGTAATAATAGGTGGTATTTCTCATGATGGTCGTTCTTTCAAAGTTATTTCCTTTTTGTAGTGTCAAGCATTCTTGAAAGCGTTAGGAGTTTGGAGAGTTTCAGGTTGCCCCAGATAATAATACAAGTGGAAATTTACCCTTTTTGATATTCTTCTTTTTTTAAAGCTTTTGCATGGGCATTTTGTGATGTTACTGCATTTACAATTGTAATAGCACCTGTTTAGATAATTACCTTTGGAATAAGATTTGAAGTGCGCCACAGCAGGATCTTGAAGGCTGAGGATGTCATCAGGAATGCCATTAGCGGCAGCATGAAGTCTCATGTCATGAGCATCGCTGTTCACACTGGAAACTCCGTGCATGGTTTCGTGGCCTGTTGGATGAATTTTGTCGTGAAGTTCTGGAACCAAATGGGACAATGGAATGGGCTCACTGCTCACTGGTGAACTTCTCCACAAATGGAAGAAAAGGAGACATACCTGAAGAAAATACAAGTTGAAAAAGGAGGCTATTATAAATTTTGAGTTAAAGAGATAATTATAGATAACGACCTAATTATTAGGCAAAAGGCGAGGAGGATTCATCCTTATTTCCATGATGCCGTGTCACTCATTTGTGCTCGATTAAATAATAAACACTTAAAAATCTGTTTCATCTCATATATAATATCTTGCTGTGTAATTGATCATCATTAAATTTATTATACAAGGTTATAATATGCAAAGGACGTATAAGAAAAGAAAAATAATTTGTCCTTGAAATTCATTGTCAGAAAAGACTTTCCATTTCCGTCCTCTTTGTTAATGTGTCATTTATTTGCAAATGTTTCCCTTTTCTTGAAACTAATGTAAATAAAGTCTGTGAAAGTTTAAGAACTAAGCAGTTCCTTTGCCTTTGTAGGTGACATACAAACATAATTATGTATGCATGCCTAATTCCTCAACAATCCTTGCCAAAAAAATTAGGTTTAGGGTTTCGTTGAGACTTGAGACATCCTAATATTTATTCCATATATTAACTCAAGTCTCTTCATTTATACTTTTATATGCTATTATATAAAAACGCAGAATTATAAGAAATACACAAAAAGATGTGCAGTTTCTCCATAAAAAAGGAAATATGATAATGACAAGTCAAAGTCAGCAGAATGTATAATCAAGGATTAGCGTATCCAGATGACAGCAATTGGAACTTGGAACAGCATCACATTCTTCCAAAACTTCCATGGATACAATTTTTTTCGATATGGCTACTACGTAAACCACTTTTTTATAATATCAAATGAAATAAAACTCGTGTGTAAATGGAAAATAACCGCAACGACAGTGATATAATCATACATAAAATGATATCAGTTTCATGTGGAAACACGCGCGTTTGAACCTTTTTATGTAACTTTATACTCGGCACACAAGTCATTTTTCTCAGTACATATGTCTGAGTCTGAACTGAAGCCCTACAACAGTTTGCGAAAGAAAATCCAATAAATCCGTTGTTGTTACTTGAATATGCATAAAAATACAAGAGAAAAATTTTTTATTAATAATTTTTTGTTGGAAAAGAAAGAAACAACGGACTTTTCAAAGGGATTCAGAATTCAGAGCAACTGAGCAACCGATGATGGCGCCATGCGAAATAATATCATAATTTTTAGCGTATGGTCACATATTAATTTTATATTTTGTTAGAAATTTGTTTAAAAGCAGAATTAGAATAATAATAGTGCAGACAAAACATGGATGTACAGGCTTGACTTCTTTTCACTTCCTGACAAGGTTAAATTATTGATGAAATTTTTAATGTTTTCATTTTGATATTTTCTATATAAAATAAGTTGGATGTGAGCATAAATTGATGATTGTAATCGGACGTAAAGTTAAAGCTACAGACAAAGAGATATTGACATGTCTGGATGTCCAAAAACGAAGACCCAAAATGTCTGGATAAATGTTATGAAGATCCCTAACTTATTTAGAGATCATCAATATTGTTTGCTAAAGATATTGTTATTGTCATATTTGCATCAAACGAGACACTGTCTTGTCAAAGAAAGGATTTTGCTTTCTTAGAAGGCGTCTTCAGTCTTTTTATTATTGTCGATTGACAAACAAATAGAAAAAA
This sequence comes from Entomobrya corticalis, assembly GCA_034694325.1. Classification (NCBI taxonomy): domain Eukaryota; kingdom Metazoa; phylum Arthropoda; class Collembola; order Entomobryomorpha; family Entomobryidae; genus Entomobrya; species Entomobrya corticalis. The sequence continues at coordinate 11,011 of JAQFYG010000195.1, read as the reverse complement.
ACAACCTAGAAAATCTGTTTGAAAAGTCCTTCAATATATATGTACGTACTACTATGAACTTGAAACACGTGGAGGTTAACTGATTTGCGTCAGTGACGGTTATAATAATATTTATAATATATGCGACCATACATCATATTGATGCTCAGATAATGTTCAACCAAAATGTAAAATTTCGACCCGATAGGCTGTTGAGAAAAAGCTAAAAATATCATGAACATCTTGAAAAATTCATACGCATCCATTTTCTGTCATCATTTTCGTCAGACCATTTGAGCTTTCTCCAGGGGCGCAAAACCGGCTTTACTTTCTATTTTCCCTTTTTTTATTAGACAAATAAACTAGCTTTTATACGACTAATTTAATTTTTTCCATTGCTTATTCATAGTATCAGCTCTACAAACTGATAAAATGTGTTGATGATGAAAGTAAGACATGAAATTCTCACATGGCTTGCATATTAAATAGCTTGATCCAACGAAAATCATACTTTTTTCAAAACTCTATTCTATATTTAAATTCATTTATTACTACACTTACCAGAAGCAACAATTGCTAAAATTTTCTTTCCAAATAGAAAACTAAAACTCCAAAGGGACGTTCAATCCTATTTGAAATTATCTATGCCACTTGAATGACGCTTATAGTCCCTAGCCTCTTGTCTATGAAAATAATAATCGTCTAACAGAGAGAAAGTCTTCAAAAGACAGACAGAAGAGAATCACTCGTGAGATTTTCAATTGAATAGAATTGAATAAGTTTTATATCTCTTTCTTTTTTTATTTTCATTGAGCTTGAATTGATCTCAAAGACTGACATACATAAATACTTTTAGATGAAGTATTAGTAGTAACTCTTGTTATTTTTCTGCATATTTTTTAGCATTACTTCACGTGTTTCTGATGTTCGTGCTGTTTTTATGTTTCTGTGATCTCTCTCTCTTTGTATCCGACTGACGAAGACTATGATGATGATGGTGATATTATTATTATGCGACATGATCTCTTCCCATTGTCGCTCAAACAAAATTACACTATATTTCTCCTTTTTTTGTATCAAAATAGAGAGAACCTGCTATTTTACTATGTAATCTATCTTTATGTTCTACACAACCTTTTTTGTCGTGGTGGTGGTGTGATCAAAAGCGTCAGTGTGCATTTTCCTTTTTTTGTCAAAGTTTGTTTCATGACATGCATATGAAATCAGTTTGATTCTGTTTTTTTTTGTCGTTTATTTTTCGCCTCTATAATCCCTCCCTTTTGTTCACAGTTTAACTTTCAGTTATAATAACTACTGGTTGACATGATAAGAGCGTGACAAGTTAAAGTAAAATATAAGAGAGTCTTCTTGTTTATTCTGCTTCATGTAATACTAACTGTGAAACAGAAGACGACAATGAATGTTAAAGGATATTTTTTTTCTTTGAGAAATAACTACATACGTAACTGCATGCTTTTAAGGATTGTTAGGTGGGCAGATGCTCTGGATTTCGATTCAATTCTGCTTGCATTGAGGATTCAGTGATGGTGAATGAATGAATAAGACAACTGTAAAGTGTACATTTCGGGGAAGAAATTATTGGCAGTTTTTTTGGTAGGTCTTTTAAAAAAGCTGTTGTAAATATTTGATGTTGATATGAGTTTTAACCAGGGACTAAGAGGATTTTGTAAATATTCACATTTGTGCGTTTAATAGTTATCCTCATTATAGCACTTCTTGATTTAGAAGTAATTGCTGGAGTGGAGAAATCTTCAACTATTCGCTTGAAATGTTATGAGAATTGGTGTGAAATTACTCTAATTTTATGTTATTTAACTTTCTACGGAGGCGTTTCACAATAACTGCTGAACCCAATACGTACCTTCATTACAAGCTGTTATATACTTCTTTGTTCAGTCAATCGTTTGGTATTTCTTAACCTTGGGGCAAAATAAGAATTACAGATCACTGATTCAATTTATTTGGGTAACGCAAAATCCTTGAAACACCTTAAGGTAGGTTAGAAACTGAAACGAAAAGTATAAGAAATGTTCTTGAATGAAAGCCATCCGATTCTAAGCAGCTGTATGACAGCAGATAGCAAAACGTGACGAGTGACATTAGCTAATTCCTTTCTAAATATTTGAAAGTGTCCTAGACTTTCTCTACTAATCATTCACTTATTTATTGAACAGTGTATCCGTCTCCGTCCCCTTTCTTTCCTTTTGACTTTGTACAAAAATCATCAAAGTTTTTCTGGTGTTCGGGGTATTATGAGATCCCATGGCGTAGCTTACTGTGCCACCACCTTGAACGATGCAATAAATCAAATCAATCACCTAAATTATTAAAAACATAATAATATTGTGCCCTTTTCTTTACCTATGCCTTTTTATTAGTAAATCACTCTCCTTAATGTTTTGTGGTAGGCAGTCTTTGATTTATTTTTCAATCATTTATAATGCAAAACTTTGGAAAACAGCCTATACTACCCACGACCCACAACATAAAACGCTGTTGCTCGCGTATTTTCAGTCGATTCTTTCTACTTTACCCATCCATCACTTCTTGCACCTTGCTCCCATGATAGAAATCGTGAAAGGAATCATTAGTTACGCCTTCACATTTTTTATGTACATAATACCTATAAAACGCCACGTTTTCCGTTTCAGTATTACAAAAGGAAAGAGAATGTCTCTTTAAAAAGCATGGATTGAACCCAACTGGTATATATATCAGTGAGTGTCAGACAACATGACCCACATATATCATTTTTCTTTTATTATGACTGATCATGTTCAAACGGATTTGTCAAGTTGAAACAATGTTTTTTTTTATCCAGGAAACATATACAGACACATATTTAATGTTACTACTGTTGCGTCAATAAATACACATAATATATGTACATGGGTTTCATGGTTCAATATTTTTACTTCATTTTCTTGCGTGCTCGTGAATCAGTGCCAAAAATGCTTCAGTTGATGTGTCACATGCAAAAACATAAACTGCCATTTTGAAAACAATGTGCTTTCTTGGTTCTTCTGGAGTCTGTCAAGAAATGGGTTTAAATGGATATTTTATTAGGTGCAGCATATGTCTGCTGGCGTTTTAACGACACGCATCAACATCATCATGTTTATGATTTAGAACTCCGTTTTATTCATTCATTCATCCCAGTCGATTTAGATCAGTATTTTTTTGAAAAACAGCAATGACCTTTTAAGGTTTGGTTTGTTGCATGACTTGTTAGCAATATACTTAGAAAAAATGCAAATCTAAGAAAGTTTGGAGATGTATGACTTGGAATACATGTCTAAGATTTGGAAAAAGATAAAATAAAAATAGGGAAAACACGTGTAGTCGAGACAGATTTCGATAGTTTGTATATTAATAAAATTAAAGAGAAGGTGGATGGAGATGGGGAGAAGCTCATTCAAAACAAAAATGACATTTTCTTGTGGATAAAAGGAAGAAAAACTTCCGCTAATATGACACGGGACATATTTTGTACCCTCTTCATTTTGACATTTTTTTGTGTACACACAGGTCTCAGTAGAGCAAATATTCCTGAAAATGGTGCAAATTTTTCTCCTGTCAGCGATAAGTAGACTTGCCACTTGCCGCAAAAGTTAAATATGTGCGTGAAATAGAACCACACACAACCACTAGTGCAATTTTATCATGTTTACATCCTGTTTTCAAATTTAGTGTGTAAAAATGATTCTTTTTTAAAAAGTACACATGTGCTTTGGTAGTTTTTTTGTAGATGGTAAACAGTTTAAAATTTTTAAAAGCATGCACACATTATCTATAATGTCACGTTGCAATCATTCACATTCAAATAAGTGAGAATGACAAAGTTTAGAAAATCTGTCTTGACACACATTATTTTGTTTGCTGAAAATTTTCTTTGAGAAACTTGCCTAAACATTTGGTGATGGGTATCTACTTCAATGGGTAGCACATTACCCCGCTCGATAGCGTTTCCTTGCAAATTGGTTTTATTTTAACAAGCAAGATTAATTTGGTAATTAAAATACATTAAAAATATTGCTTTTCTTGAAGGAAAGTGCCTTACAACTTTGTAGAAATAGAAAGTAGTATTTCTTCTGTGTTATTTGATCTCAAAAGAACAGATTTTCCTTGAAAGCTGAATGGAAAGAAAGTAGAAAGGTGAAATAGAGAGTTTTATCTACATGTTCCTTGACATCATTTTAAAAAGTTACGTAGTCATTTTCGTTGGCATTTGGCATTGACAGTACGAATACTAAGTGTATAAGCAACATTTTCTCCTCTTGCCTTCTCATTCCTCTAATAACGGTCTCTTCCATTTTGTAAATGCGTGTCAAAGAGAAATGCAAAGGTGGTTGAAATATTAAATGGATAGAGTGCAACGAAGTGAAACTGGATGAAGCTATCTATCATGAATCATGACAAAACGCAGTGTGTCGGTTTTCTGACCATCCGGTGGCCACTCCACTTTTTCTGTATTATCGTAAATTATAAATAATTACTCATTGAAACGCTTGCAATCTTGACTTATTAGTGACGGTACCTGGGCCTTCGTTGTAAATAAATAATTTTGGTCCCAGATATTCAATAGCTCATCATTAATTTGACCTTAATAACCAAAGCAACGTTTAAGCTAAGCTGCTAAGGCACTTTTTCCATAGAAATAAGTGTTTTTCGTCAACTCCAAACACCTGACCATCAAAATTCAAAATTTCCCTTGTCGGCTACTTACTTCAACCGTTACAGTTACAACTACTTATTATATTTGTGCATCTTTTAATGATTTATGAAATTATATAAGATATTTTGTATATGGCTCTAATGTAGTTTTAGTACTTATCTAAAACTGATGCATATGGTCTTATAGTTGCACTTTAAGTTTATTCATATTCAGCAAGTAATGTAATGTAGCAATTTCCCTTTTATTTATTTGCATCAGCAGGAAAACGGGACAGACGGAGAGTTGTAGGCTTGTAGGATGATAAAACGCATTCTTTTTGGGTTTTCTTTGCACATTTATATTCTATTTAGCCCAGTATTTATGTTTAAAAGTGAAACGTAAGAGTTTCTGGAGCTACAACTTGCAGTGTTATCGTAATAAAAATAAGACTGAGAACCAGTGCCAATTTCATAATATCACTTCATTTTTGTTGTTCATCTTCATACAATATATTATACGTTTTTGTTTTTGCGACGCTGTCCATTTTTGCTGTTTTTTTTTCTGTTTCTTAAAATATTTATTTGTTTATCTGCATGCAGTACTAAAATATTTTCGGAAGAAACTATGTTTTCAAATGGAAATGTTGTTAAACTTGATAATTTATCTATGAGCTTGAGCTACTATTCCACATTTTCTAGGAAAAATCAATTTTACATTTGGAAAATTACGTTTTACTTAAATATCTAGATATAATATTTTATGCAGATAGGCATGCTTATGTAGAGGCACATGCACTATATATCCTTGATTACGTCACGTAATTCGTTTGTCATTACGAATTAAAATCTAAATTATATGAAAACACAGCTCTAAATATATACGAGGAAAATGTTTTCTCGATTTGATGTTAAAATTCGATTATAAACACGAGTCTATCTAGTCTAGACAATGTCTAAACTCTAAACCATTATGTGTCTTGCATTACCCCAAATAGAATAGAATTGATCCAGTGTAAATTATTCACCTGTCCCCTTTTTGCAATAATTGCAATTCTGGCTGTTCACCCGTATCTTGTTTAAGTATTTACTCAAATAAAAAATGTACTAACACCCATTGATCCATCGTTCATTCTTCAGCATTTAAAACACAATCGATAAACGATATTTACCGACAGCTTTTAGATGTAACCTATCTTTATCTTTATTTTCATACATAATTTTGTCGTTAGTGTTTATCTTTGTACATGATCATTTCAGAAATCACAACTCTAACAATCAGTTTTGTTTGTCATGAGTCAAGCAAACTTGCTTTATGCTATGCTCTCAGTTTTCACAATTCGTTGCAGATTTTTTTCCTCCTTTTGTTACTAGGCCGCTTGTCAATATGTGTGTTTTTATATTTTTATTGTGGGTTGTTAAGTGAAATCAAAGCGGTTGCTATTATACTTTGCTGTCTTGTTATTCTTTCTTTTCCTATGATTTCTTATAAAAGGTCGTAGCTTTTTGCTTCACTCTTCTTTTCCCCTTATTTCTTGCTCTTTTTTTCTGTCTCTTTTTCCCTTTGGAATGATAACAATTCGTCCTTCTTTGATGTTCAGTTACAATACAAGAGGGTTTAAAAAACATGAATACATGAAACATAACAACTACAACAACTTTTACCATTCGGAGGTTTAGAAAATGGTAAAAGCAGAGCAATGTCATATATGACGGAAGCAAAACCCCGTGTTTTTCTCACACAAAGGCTATGTCATACCGTTTATCTCTCTTCTTCTCCGACTTTCTTTTTTGACTAAATCCGTATGAAAGTCAAAAAAAGGGGAAACTTGGGAATATCCACCTTTCTCTTTCGAAATGGGTGTCTATCTTTTCATGATAATAGTATGTTTTGGCGTATAAGAAAATTCAGAGGAAAATGCGACCCAAAAGACGAAGATGAAGAAAATAAGAAGAAAGTCAAGTAGTAATACAAGTGTATAAATTCGGCTACCACCACTACAACTTGTTGTGTTTGTTTTCTTGAAAGGAAAGTTTCTGTGTGGTTTCTATCTGTGTATCTCTATATGCATATTATTCATTATTTCTTCATCAACCCTTCTTCCTGACTCTCGTCTATATATATTTTCCTTCAAACCACACTACTTTTTACTTAAACTTGAGATCTGTGCAGAAAATGACTGTATCACAACAGCAGCAACAACAACAACAGCTCAAAACACTTTTTGACCTCACCACGAAAAATGAATAGCGGAAAAGAGGGAATAGTTTTCCTTTTTCTCACTTTTCTTTTCGAGATGATGACGGTCGTCTTTCTTCTTGGCGATATGAGTAGCCAGGACGACTACTAGTTAATTCATTTCCGTTGTTATCATTTTCTTTTCATTCTAGAGTATATACAAGTTGAAGATGAACACTTCTTCTCATTCGTCAATAATAAGCGGGTTCAACAGAGAACGGAGACCAGAGTCCAGTCCACAAAACCAAAGCAATGCGAAAACAACAAGAAAAGATTTACAATTAAATGTATTGAAAAGTTTTGTAAAGTGGCTTGGAAGATAAAGAAAGAAACTGCCACGGGCTAATTCAAATTTGTTAAAGATTCTATATGCATGTTAGTTCCATGGATTGAGTGGAAGTTGAAGTGGTTTCTCATCTCATCTTTCACTGAATCTACATAACTTCAGAAGATATCATAAGACACCACCAAGACCAAATGTACTTGAAATATTTAACACAAAAATGTCCAAAAGCTAGTTGTAAATTTTGGAATTTCCCATTTTTCAATTTCAAAATAATAAGATAATGTATAAAATATTAAATTAATAAATAAAGAGAAATGTCCAGTTAGCCAATTTACTTTGTTTTGCCAGTTATTTTGCATGTAATAAAAATGCATGGTGATAGCTCCATCGCAAAAAATATATATTATATTCTTTTGTTCTTTTCTCTAGATAATTCTCCATTCATTGCAAAAATATGCAAGCCATTTGTACATTTTATTAACAGCTACTACTACTAGGCTACAAGTCCTAATATTTTTGGCAATTTTTGCCGGACTTCTCTTGTAGTGCTGGTCTGGTTAGAATCAACCTACTTATTATAATAATGGTGTTGTGATTCTGATAAAGGGCATGCATTCTGTCAGAATAAATGGAAATGGAACTACTCTGGACTGTTGAATAGTTGTATTTTTTTCTTTGGCGGCGGTGCTAGGGATGTTGTCCGCCCAAACACATTTAATGTTTTTTGGCAGACACACAAAAAACAATGTTGAATATATCGTAATCCTTCAGCCAGAGTGAGAGTCAAGAGATGGTGTCCTCTTTTTCATCAGATAATGGTGATAATAATAAAATATACTTGTATACTAAAATGGCAACATGCTTAAAATATATTTTCGTCATTCTTCTTCCAAAAACGAAAAAATAAACTTGAATAAAAACTACGACTTCAATATCAAAAATCATATTCAAGTAGCACTACATTGTATGCACTTGGAATAATATTCTTTGTCTACTTGTTTAATAATGTGAATGTGAACATTGTATATTCTGGACAAGCATGGCTGGAGAAAGTGGTGTGGGTGGATACGCTTAATATATAAAAAACGCTGTAAATAAATAAATGGCCTACTGAGTAGCGAGTTGTTTGAGATGACGATATAATGAAAAAAATGAATATAAAAATTATGCACTGGTAGAAAGTAAGCGGTGTTGGCAACGGTTAAAATACCGGCTTTGCTGCCCGTATGTAGATTTCATTGTCTTTTCTCCACTTTTTCCCCTGTCGTCACGCTCCGTATAGCAGCTATTGTCACTTTTTTCTTGCAGCGGTCTAGTTTGTGAGAGAGAGCAGTTTAGTTTAAAGGCCATAACCTCAAGTTGCCCCGTGGACTGTTATGATGTTGATAAAATGGTAATAGAAGAAGGGAAACTAGCCATAAATGAGCTGTCGTCAACTGACTAATTCCCAACAAAAAAAAACAAAGAAGAGTAACAACAACAGTGACATTTTACCTTGTTAAGTATGCAACATAAGAGTGCTTACAAGCAATATTCTCTACAAGTTCATGTCTAAAACCTCTGGAAGAACTGCAATAACGGCTTTCCCCCACTATAACGACATGTTGCTCTTTTTCATACTAAAAACTGCAATTTTCATGCTTGTTTCGATTCTACCTTTTACATTTATTCCTTGGCAAAATATCCACAATATTTTGGAGAGTATCATGATCATCTCATGATGCTTTTTATATATTTGCACCAACACGCTGCTATTTGTTGAACAGAGAGACAGAGTGAAACTGAGAGAAAGAATGATGAAAGGAGAGACTGTTTTTTTTGTCTGTTGAAGCTATAAACTGGTCTGTCTGGTCTGAAATCTACCACCACCACCACTGCCAACTATCGAATGGATTCATGGACTTCCGTCATCCTTTTTTCTAACTTTCCCCAACAAATGTTCTCTCTAAAAAAACTATCAAAAGTTAATCTACGCTCTTTTGTGGAATATCTGTATTATAATAATTCGCCTACACTTGCTCCCTTGTCTCTGTTCTTGTTCTTTTGCTGTTGTTTGTTTATTATTATTTTATTATTATGTATGCATTATTCCTCGCATCAGCCAATATTTTGCGGAAGCAGGGGGAAATCAGTATATTATTCATCAACGTTGCTCGTTTCTTTTGCCGTTACTGCTGCTTTTGGTTCTATACAATGATATACCGCAATGCAGATGAGTGACCTTTCATTGTTGCCATTGTTCTTTATGATTCTAAATACAGAAAATATAGAGCTTTTTGTGGTTTTTTTGTTAGGTTGATAGTGAAAGAAGTATGGACTTGGATAGCGTTGGACTTGTAAATATTGTTATTAAGCTATTATATGTTATAATCGTAACAAAAAAGGAAAATCCATTCGCTTTTTGAAAAAAAACTATAGAATAGTTTAAAAAAACATGCATTGCACACAATATATTGTGTTTTTAGCGAACAATTTTTGGATTTTATGTAGGCGGATTGGTGACTTGTGACATTTTTTTCAAACAATGTAAACAGCTGCATTCTATTATTTTAACAGTTTTTTTGTTTGTTGTTTTTTATATAAAAAAGGTCTTGAAAATGTGTCAACAATTGGAATCGTATGTATGTGACGCAAGTAAAAAGTCAGAGTTGAAAGTCAAGTATCGCTCTTGTGTTTTATGTGTATTTACCTACATTGGTTTTTGTTTGATGTGATCATGTTGATGATGTAATTGTAAAGCTAGTCACTATGGACCCGTTAATTTAATGAACTAAATACGCTGCAGTTGCCAAAATGCCAACTTGATGTAAAAATGAAAAACCTTTTGTGCCACTGTGCCAGATTTAAACTTTATTATTATAAAAGTTTTAATCGCGGGACGATTGTTACGTCAGAGAGGGAAAGATAAAAAAGGATTTAAAGCGAAATGTTATTTCTGAGCCTATGTGAAACGAAATTGTGATAATATTATTATTTCTATGATCTATTTTTTAGCTTTTTTATATCTGATCTACTAATATCGTGTTTGATTAAACATATACATATATACAGTAAAAAAGTCAAAGTCTCGAGTTGTCGAGGGAGACGATTACAATATTATCATAATCTACTCGAGAGTCGAGAGTTTGAGAAGCAGTCAAAAAAAATATCGAATTGTCTTTTCTGACTTTTAAAATATATTATTGTGTCAACGAGACTCAGGCGTAATCGCTACCATCAGCACTTTGGCATTTCACATAATATTTCTTTTGGTGCCGATAATGGAAATCGCAATATTGTAACGTATTATTTAAGTATACACAAGTGATCACCATCAACGATCACGGAATTATGATCCGATCAGATTAGCATAAAAAATAGTGCATAAATGTAAAATGTACCAGAAATGATGTAAAATGACTATAATGTGAACATGACATGTATGCAACCACTACTGTTGAATGACAGGTAGCTAAAAATCCGAACCAAATTTTGCAGCGTATCCACAGCAAATAGGAAATTAAAATTTCACATGTCGATTGGTATAATACGGAATTATTGAAACGAGGCGAGAGTACCATTTAATGCATGAAATGTAGGTACGTACATAATGTAAAATTCATAACCGTTTATAAACGCTTAACATAAACTAGTGTGGAACGTGCATTGTTCTGCAATACAGCGTTATACAGGCTCTAGGCAGTTACGCACGTATCAACCTCGAGCATAACAGTCGGTTGTAATGTAATCCAACATAAAATATATATTATCTGCGCCTTTTCCAATGTGCAGATATATTCTATTAATGACTAATGAGGTTTCGTTGTGGACTTTATTACTGCTACCTAGATAAATAG
>JAQFYG010000194.1:0-41606 GCA_034694325.1 Entomobrya corticalis | reverse complement strand
AATTATCCATAAATGTATCAACTTAATTTAGATGTACATACGCAAATGCATAATAAAATGATACTGTACAACCTAAAGCGAATCGAGAATCATCGATAATGTTTGAAAACTGCAACATCCGCGGTAAATACACGGTTTAATTTCCATGATTAAATAAAATTAAGTAAACGCTAATCTAAGAGGGATAGGAACAGTACATGTCCTCACGAATTTCAGATGCAATGACATGCAACGCATAAGCAAGTCTCCATCTTCTTGCTGTAAATATTTCCTTTTTTTTATTTATTGCCCACCGTTAGGCAGGCTTCAGAAAAATAGTTAAATTCTCATTACGTGCCCTCCCACACAGTAATCTTTAGTAAAAGGCGAAAGATTAATCTGAAGATAGGGGAAGGCCAGAGATCATTAATATACTGGAAATTGTACAGCCAACTCCACAAAAACAGCATGTATGAAAATGACTATATTATTTACTCACATTTTAAACTTCTTTTACTATGTTTTACGCTATTATAAAAAAATTTTTATTGTTTAAATAACTAGGCTACTTTAATTTTTGAATATATACTAAACAAATGTGCATCTATAATTAATATATTTAAAGATAAATGTAAGTGTAACTGTGTTTAACTTTATAGATCAAAATGTACACTCAAATTTAGCGGCATGAAATATGGGGATGGTGCATAGGTAAAAAGAGAACAGTGATACATGAACATCATGCCATTGCATTACACCATAATCCCTAATCCACAAAACTCTACAGAAACACATGCGTATATATGAGCACATCTCACAAATGCCTTTATTGTAGCTCTCCCCTTCGCCAACGGCCATACCACGTTGAACACACCAGTTCTCGTCCGATCACTGAAGTTAAGCAACGTCGGGCCCGGTTAGTACTTGGATGGGTGACCGCCTGGGAACCCCGGGTGCTGTTGGCGTTTATATTTTGCACTTTTTTTGGCCAATTTAAACTAATACATTGTTCGTAATTTATATCGACTTGTTATTAGCAAAATAATTAAATTTCTGCTAATTAAAATAATTTTTTCTGTCTTATAGATAAAAATATACGGAATTTTTAGCATTCAAGAATTACCGAAGGAATTGTTTTCAGTTGGGGGAAGGGAATTAGCACCAGTTTATGATAAAAAGTTAGTAAACTTTATACCACATTTATGTTTATACAAACGGGTATTTCATTTCAAGAGTCTTCGCGAGACTTGACTGTCTAAAGTTGACAATCAACAGCAGTAGCAGTAATGGCAATAAAAGTGTTAAGAAAATATTTTTACGGCTCATGAATTAATTAATGCTCACTCTTTTTCAATCAGCACTACATTGGAATGTGTAACTGCGACTAGTGACTGGCACTGATAGTGATAACACGAAAATAAAAATTGAGAAGGCATAAAATTAAATGAGATAACGAGTTAAATTATCCCCTAAAATTGATGAAAAAATGTGAGGTATGATATACTTAAACTTTTGCTGTTAGTTTGCTTGATTTACATTTTTATTTATTATCCCTGAATCAAATAATGTACTAATTGTGTTACTTTCAACTATATACAATCGTTTTCAGTTTGATATTTTATCGATATTTTGAATTGGCGTGATCAAGTAAATTTTTAAGGTAGTTTGTGTAAATTTCACTAAACTAGCAAAGCAGGTCGAGAAATATTAAGAGAGACACGCGTTTTACTTTGTACTTACTTGTTGATCAAGGTTGATCTCAGCATAAAATGCATGATCAGCAACAAATCGGGCGTTAGATCCTATTTCTTTTCCAGCCTTCGGTTTCAACAAACCCATGTACATATATGTAAATGGTTTTAATAAGTGCCGGTAGTACATATTTTATTATGTCTATGCGGTACTTAAGCAATTTTTTTGTCCCCACTGTTGTTCTAGACTAATATACAAATCATCACCATTATGCATTCGCACAAGATTTATATGCATTCTCCTGTCGTTGGTCGTATAGAAAGACCATATGTGTGTGTGGCAGTCAATTCGAACTACATTTTGCAGTTTGCACTAGCATTTCTAATAAAAAAAGCCAAGCCACTAGAACAATTTACTAGTATTACTGCATTTTCAAGTACTCCACTAGTACCACTGCATTTTTTCAGATGTAACATTAGACAGATGGAAAATATCCGAAAGAAATTTAAAAGTGATATCTTTATTGCTCTCTAAGAAGCATGTGTTCTTCTTCTATACTCATTCCCCGCATGTAATGTGCCAGAAGTTAAAACTTGATAATAATCACCATGAAGCTTGTAAATCACTGAAAATTTTTTAACTAGCTTCAAGTGGCGAAGTATGTAGTAGTGGTTCTCCTCCTGCTGCCGATGATGATGACAATGCTATGCAATGCCACAAAGCGAGTGTTGGCGTTTGTGGCGGTGGTGGTGGTGGCGGACGTGCTTTTAAGTTTTAAATCAGAGAGCTTATAACAGAAATAAAATGCAAAGTTAGTTATGGCATTTTGTCTTCTTCCATGACATTATTCCGATTCGGTTTACAGAGAGGTGAATTCTCTTTTTTTCGCTCTGGTCGTTGTGATTATTGTTTTCTGTTGTCTTCGTTTGCCATTCACCATTGCTCTGAAACGAAAGGTCTATGAAAAAAATAGACGAGGAGAAAACGCCACATTAAACTGTACATATTTCGGGATTATTTCACGATGAAATAAAATGCAACGAGCGTGTATGCTTTCAACCGTATTCATTAAGTGGATTGTGGGGATCATGTTTTTATTGGCGGTCGAGTCAACTGCTCAACTAGTTGTTTCTTTCGAACCGAAACAAATCTTGATTTGGATCTTTTACTTGAGAAAGCAAAAGAGTAAATTACGCTTCAACTATGAACTTTTTTATTTATTGTCAGTTTAAATGACGGTTTTATATGCATAAAATTAAATCTGCATGAAGATACTTATTATAGCTTAATAATATTACTTATCTCTTTTATTGGATAACAAAAAATCGCATCATCGCTGTAACGTTTCTTTGGCTGTTAAGTCACCTTTTTCATTCATTGGTTGATAATAATAACATTTGAATTTTGAATCGTGAAGGATGTGTTGTAGGCTGTTATTTTCTACGTAAATAATATAGTTAAGGTTTAAGCTGTTTCTAGATTCCTAGTTATTTGATATAATACCTACACGAGTAATTTTTACATTTTAATGCAAAACTGCTACAAAAGCAATTAAAGACGTAGCTGAAATATTAACGCTTTTGCCTTACCTATGTTAATATCTATGAATGTAGGGCTTGCATTATTTTTATTATACTTCCGGTTTCAAAGTTTTCACCTCCGAAGGATGTTACCAGAAATAACAGAAACCGAAGAGAACAGGTAATTACAGCGCATTGCATTGACATTAGTTTGTAAACAAAATGGAAAAGGAGAATGACAGAATTTTTATTTAAAACTTTCACATCCCGATAAAACATTCTGACGGACAAACGTAAAAACATCAACTGTGGCTGAAATTACATCTCTTTCTTTCATGCTTTACCGCATGCTTCCATATAGAAATATCTCACATAGTTTGTGCTTACATGCACCGACGGGCCAATTTTCGGTTTCACTTTGTCTCGGGTGGGATGACATATTTTAGTGCCATTGTTCTTCCTTTCTAATGAGATCGTAGGAGTTCTTTTTTTATCATTCCATTCACCAAATATACAACAGCACCTTGTATAATTTGTGTGTACTCCTGTTGCAGAAAAAGAATTAGAATTATAGCGATTGGAAGCGTTAAGCTCGGTTAAACTTGTGTAAATGTAGGTGTATATCGTATTCGGTAATATAATATTGTATTAAGCACCTAATCATTACCTTACTTACTATTTCTTTCTCTTTTTTTTGTTTTTTAAACTACACAACAGCTATAGTAATGCTTTTTCTCTATAAACTTATTTCTCGGGAGAAGCCAAGAAAAAAGATGTATGTTATGTGATGTGAATTCAAACAGACAACAAGAAGTGTGTATTGCAATAATGGTAATAATAATAAAAGTAATGCATTAAACAAGAAGCTTTTAATGCTTTTTGGCTTGCAACTTGAATGTATCCAAGAAGAAAAAAAGTAGAAGAGAAAAAGTGAGAGATGAGATGCTAATAAATCTTGACTTCAAACTACAAAATTGTTTGACGATGACTTGGATGAATGTTGCTTTTTTCGGTTGCTGAGTACTAGAATTATGAATGTGCCTTTTCAACTCAAACCAATTCTGTCTGTGGAACAAAGAGAGATGCCACGCTGCTCTGATGTTTGATCAAAATGGATTTTTGCGAATATCTTCAAACCATGATATTCCCGTTCTCTTTCGTATCACAATTCTCTTCTCTTTTTTCTTAGATCATTATTATTTTTTTAATTTCTCAAAATTGAAACTATGCAGTAAAGAATGAAAATAGAAAGCACATTTTTTCTTTTAAAATGGTACTCTATATACACCTTCGACTTTATGAATAAACAAACATCATGATGAAGTGAACTATTGGATGCCTATAAGATCATCGGATGGGAGTATGGGAGCAAAGCTTGATGACGATGATGATGATAATGATATAGATACATCGTTTTTTTTCTTCCTCCACCAATTTCTTTGTCGTCAAGCGAGAGGAATTTTCAAGAAGAATTCCAATGCTACATGCAAATAAACGAACATAAGATAAGAACATAGAAGACAGAGGCTGTACGCTCGGCATTTTAAAGAAAATTGGGTCTTTGTGCGGAGGTGGCAGCAAAAAGCAATGCCAGCATAACAACTTTCGACAGTGGTGTGCGATGTGCTGATCATGATGGTTATGGGCTCTCAGTGAAAGAGATCCTGTTAAAAAAAGTCAAAGCTTTTGCTGCACAATTGCCGATATAAATACATAATATCAAGAAGATCATGATGATGATGTTTGCACTAAAACAGAACAGTTTCTCAAGCTAATATACCAGCAACTAACACCAACGCCACAACAATAACTAATTGCGGTGGCATATATGCGTAGGTACATACATTATCTATATATTCCTTAAAACTTGGAAACAAATGTACCTAAAACCAATAAAATAAAAATGTTCAAAAGTTTCAGTCCCAGCTTCAAATTTTCAAATAATTCTCAATTTCATCCGAGGACACTGTATATCGTTAAATCAACTTTGATCACACTTTACACAAGGACACTTTGATCATGACACCTGCCATTTAGAGAGTACAAAAGAGACATTTTGTGTGTAGGGGTATATAACATCCAAAAAACCATCAATGCCACATTCTCATCGGTTTCTATTCTACTTTAATTACATCGTGTAGCATTTATATAAAAGTTTTTAAATGTAAAAAAAAACTATCGAGCTATTCCCAAGGGACTTATCTGCTTCTCTTCTCTTAATTTTATCAGAACACAAAAAGTAAAATTAATGATTTCTATTAATAAAAAGAAATTGTGTGGGCATCATGAGACACGGTTATTTGCATACGCAATGGCACAAAAGGGGCTACTGTTTTTCTTTTGCTGACAGCCTGACGCTGGTTGTATGTTTACCATGATAATGTCGGAGGAGGAGGTAATGAATGCCATTTATGCAAACTTCAATCTTTTCTCACCAAAAAGTTTGGATTAGGTCACGTCATTGTAATGTGTACGCTAGACGACAGCCGACGGCAGTAGTACAACAGCAGCAAAGAAAGAAAAAAAGACAAGAGACTCCTACTTCTCCTTTCCAAATCTTTTTTGATCATCATGATCATATACAAAAGCTTAATACTTATTATATCCACTTGGTTTTAAGGCAGAAAATAGGATTTTAGTGTGGGCTAATGTTTTTGAAAAACACTTTCATTGCCAACAACATACACAAAATAAATGCACTGCATAACAGTTCCCTTTTCATGAAGCAATCCGTCTCCGAATTTCATTACATATTTATCACGGCAGAGACAAAAAAAATAGAGAAAACATTGTAAAGCTCAAGAAGATTTTGATAATATCGAGTGGTACTCTACAAGGGAGTTTGCGGCTTCCTTGTCGTTTCCATCCAAAAAAAATTAGACGAATATTGCTCTTGCTCCATTTGCAAATTTTGTGCATTCAACCATCTTTATCAACTTGTTTTTTTTACACTGGCAAAATCCGTTTTTTTCTCTCTCTCTTTCTACATGATAGTAAATATAGGTATATTACCGCGGTTGTATAAACATCGTCATCAACACCACACACCAGAGCATCAGCAGTGGCAGATCAGGTGGAGGCGGCGAGGGTGAAGAATGAGAAAATGTGCCGGCATATAAAAACATGCACACAAATCACACCACACCAGTCATACACTTATAATCGTTTAGATAAGCGTAAATATAAGAGACTATGTTCATAATTTACTTATTTTTTGCGTAGTAGTAGCTCTATAAGCTCCTGGTACACAAATAATGTGGTGTGGGGATCTTTATAGTATTTAAGCCTGGCTTGCCAAAAAAAGTGAAGATCAGTTTGGAAAAAAAATCTTTTTTAATGAAATATACTTCTTTTCTTTGCTTATTTTTCTTACTCTCCCCCTCCTTCTCTTTCTTTTCATCCTTCTTCTTCCTTTTCCCCACACAAATTGATCATTTTCTCTTCATTACTACATAACTAAGAAAAACCAAGAAGAATATATTTTACGTGAAAGAAGCTCTTTTACGGTAATGATAATAGTATGGTATAAAAACAAGTGATAAGCTGATAGTGAGTGGAGATGAGATGAGAAAATGATGATTATATCTTATGCATTCACTCATTCACTGCTTGACTCAAAAAAAGAAAAATATATTCTTATTATGAACTTCAATACTAGCATATCTTTTTGCTAAATACACTGTTGCTCTTTTTTTCTGCTTGTGTGTAATGAAGTAAGTAAGTATGTTTTTATGTGTTTTCCCATAAACCTCTCGCCGCCACACTTTGTAAGAAAACCTTTAAAAAAAGTTAAAGGACTTTTTTTTCTTTATACAAGAAGAACATGACGACAAAATGACGATGCGGCTTTTACTGCTAATGGTTCACTAGTTTTTTTAACAGTGCGTGGGTGCTTACTTCTCATCTATCTGCTGGTCCTATCGTTTTTCCTTTTTATTTTCTTTCTTCTTATCGTATACACGAGGCGCATAATATTACAAAAATACACACACTGTTTTGTAAAGAGTAGCGAAAGCTTGTGCTTATGTGCTTGTATATGTACACAGATAGGTACATAACATGTTATAATCGTCAGTCAGTAGACAAACGACGACAGCGTCAACTTGTAATATAATCCTGCAATGCAATATTTCGTGATAAGTAGTACTGAAATGATGATGATGATGATCATGTGCATAATAATGATAATAATATAATTATTGTTTCTTATAATAGTAATAATAGTAAATACTAAAGAGACAGAGAACAAGCACGACTTTGGCGTGCCATTGCCACTTGCCAGTGGGCTCATATAAGATGCAGTTGATACAACACATTATTTTTTAGCCACTAACCAAACCACTGCCACTTTTCTTACAATTTTTTCGTTTTCTTCTTGGTCTATATGTCTGAGTCACAAGTTCTTTAGCTTGAACTTTTTAGCTTTAATTGCATTCTACAAAGACACACATAGATCATCATGTTGTGTAAGAACAAAAGCACAAGTTTTAAAGCATTGTGATGTGAAAAATGGTGCCAATGGAATGTACAATACCAAGTATATTCGTACAGAAAAAGTATTTTATTTTTTAACCATTAGAAAAAAAATAGTATATATATCTATAAGATGATAATTATTTTTTTCTTCATTTTCCATTTTAACAGACGAAATGCTGTACTGATACTGATGAAGATGAAGCTGCTACCTCCAACGCGTTTCAAAAAAATATTTTTATTTTCATCTCAAAACTCTCTTACTGACTTACTTGAAATAAGAATCAGTGTTTTTCTTCTTCTTCCCCCGATCTTCTTTTCCCTGAATGGTGACAGAAAAGGTTGAACAAGTAGGATCATTTTTTTAGGTAGAAGGAGAAGAAATAGAATAAGAAAAAGAATAAAAATAATCATTTTTTAAACCTGTTCTATAAATATAAGATCTATGCAAAAAGAAGACAAGGAAAAAAAAAGAAAGAAGAAAGGCGTCTTCTTATTCTTTTTTTCTTCTTCTTCGCCGTCTTCTTGTAATTAGTTCTTTTAGGACGCTGAGATTAATGTAGCGTTCGTTTGCTTGTGACCGATCTTTTTGAAGACATTAAGTTTGGCAGATTAGCCAGCTTGACATTCCTTGTTCTCTTACATTTTGTTCTTGATCCAATATTGTCATGTTGTATAGAAGTAGAATAAATATCATACAAGAATACAAAAAAAATTTACACACAGAGACACACTGATTGCGTGTTTAGTTATGGCTTGCTTTAGCGATGCATGAAAGCTAAATAATATACGGTAAGGGAAGCATAAGAGATAGATACTCGAAAAAATTCCAAAAGTGTGGCGTGGATGGAAAAATGGACGAAATGAGAAAGAACGAAACGCATCACTTCGTCTATGAAATCTTATGTTAAACCTTATATTACACAGATAAAAAAACAACAATATGGATGGATTCGTTGATATGTGCTCTAGCTACTGGTAAGGGTGGTGTGCGCTACGTAAAATAAGGGAAAAAAACATAAAACATATTAATGGAAATAATAATAGCTTATAATACCGTAATATACTATGTTTAACACTTCATTCTCAGGAATTCCCACGCACTCACTTCTAATCATCTTGTGTTTGTGTGGAAGTGAAAGAGATGAGAATTAATACTAATATACTTACAGCGAAAAAAGTAGCAACTAAAAACGTAATCAAAAGTTATATACCGCAACACAATCAACCCGGATTTTCAAGCTTTTTTTGAGCTTTTTTTCTTTCTTTTAGATAACAAACCAAGTTCTTTTTTCTTTGCGTTCCCTTTTGATTGCGATGTGCTGAATTCATTCGAAAAATGTGGGATCTGTCAAGAGAGAGATTTAAGAAGAAAGATACCCTTGTATTTGTTCCTACAATATTTTGTTCTATTTTGTTTCTTGTTTTTTGGGAAAAGGAAAAATCTTATGAAAACGGATTAGAAAAGGAAGGAAGGAAGCATTCACATACGGAAATAATGGTAGATCTTTTCGCATAATTCCGGACATATATTTTTTGTTTTGTACTTTTATCTGTAGCCAATTTTAGTGGACAAAAAAGATAATAAAAATAATATTGAAGACAATATGTACGGGGGAAGGGAAACAAAAATTTAAAAAATGTATTACAAGTGATGAATGAAAAGATTAAAAATAAAAACGAAATGCTTCTTTTAAAACAATTTTCTTGGCTATTTTATTTCATTATTTCCCCCTTTTTAAAATACGAATTGCGTAATGTGTAATAGAAAGCAGGGAACTATTTTGAAAAGGTATCTATTTAGGGCCCGGTTATTTGCAGGAGATGCGATGGAGTTGTGTAGGTACGTATAAAAATAGTGTAGGAATCCACCTCTAACCTGATGAGCTAAATGTTTAGCTAGTATAAGTTCTTTTTCAATCTCGGTTGACAGGTTAGGGAAGCAGACCGAAGATCACTTTCTTGTTTGAAGGAGCGATCAGCAACAGAGTTGATAGTGGCTGGGGAACTAAAGGGAAAATTAAACACCGAATGGGGAGAGTAAAAGGAAAAGGGTGCATGCAGGAAGGGTCCGGGTTCAAGTCCACACCAGGATCATACAGTCCCATCCAAATGCAGGTAAAAAATAAATACAATTTTTGGGATCCCTTTCTTTTCTTTTTAAAACTTTGAAACAAGTCAGTAGAAAGAAGTGTATCTGGAATCTGGACGTGGGACGACTCTTCACTCGTTCCCACGTCGTCGTCGGAGTCGGAGTATGAAAAATGGGAAAAAGTTTGGTCCTTTGTATGAAATCTCTACCCCATCGCATTAAAAACTCCTTTTTCTCTTCTTTGCGTTTAGATGCTTCTATTGTTCCTCACCTTGTGTGATTGCAATGCTTGCAGTGATGATTATAAACATTAAGTTTTTACCTTTATAGTTGAAATGCAAAAGATGTAATATTATAAATCGGTGCTGTGAACCGAGGACAGAAAGGAGGGAGAGGGACTTTTCGGGATTGCTATTTGTTATATAATAAGATGAAGAAGAATACATTTTTTGATTGAGCGAGTTGATTTTAGTGGATGGAGGGTCCTCCTAGAGACAAACAAGAGATGGGACATTCGGATGAATGAATACCAAAAATAGCTAGCGGGATTCTCCATACTCTCTTCTTCCACACATCATGCATAGAAATTACGAATTTAACCTCTACGTTGATACTGATGATGATGACTAGTTGGTAACAACACAAAAGACATTAAAAAAAACATTTTTGAGTTTCGAGTGATGCTGTTCATGATTCATCAACATGATGGCTATGACGAAGATGATCATCATGATCACCGTCATAATCAAAGTTTATTGTAAAAGATGTTTTCCCACAAGTTCCCACGTATCCACCAACTCAAGCAATAATGTAAAAAAAGGTGCTAGATGAAAATATCAGGGGGAGGTTTTCAATGAGATGTGGAGGAATGTGTGTGAACTTTTTTGCACATTGAAATGCTTAAACTTGCCATACAGCTTAAATTTAAGTGTCCCCCGCCGCTCCTCTCCCCCATTTTTACTGAGTGATACACTGTGATATATTTTATGGAGACTTTTATTCAACAAAAACGCATTGTTGCATATACATTTATTCTGTTGTATTGTTGATGACGATGATGATGAGGATGTCCGTAGAGATTTTCTCATTTAGGAAGAACTTGTTGCGTTCTTCCGTCCTCGTTTTTCGAGAGGAACTTCTTGAATCCTCCTGAATACTTTCTTTTATTCATTCCAGCCTGTTGTTGTACATGTTCATAAATTCTTTTTTTTTCATCAAAAGAATCCGGGTAGAGGCACTCTATATGCAGCTATAAGTCTCATTCCCCTTTTTTACTTTCAATTTTCCCTTCATAATTATTATTCAATGACCATTGTAGATTGCAGAGGCAGTATTATTATTGTTATTATGAAATTAGGTATGTATTCTTCTTTCTTGGCAATAATGTTGTTTTAGAGAGAGTGAATCACAAAAGAAGAAGAGGGTGTGCTATTTGATGGAATGACGAAAAGTACGAAGGTTTTTTTGGTTCACTCTTCCTTCCTACACGACACCCTCTGCCACTAAGCTTCCTCCACAAATAATCGTTTTAAATGTCATTTTGATTAATTTTGAATGTGTGGAATAGCATTACTTACACATATGCAGAAAATAAAGTGTAAAAAGGGAATCTATAAAACTGTTTATATTTTTTGCATCTTCTTGGGAACTGATCTGTGGGTGAGCTCTCATCATCAACACAACATGCTCTGCAGCTGCGTCAGTCAAGTGAAGTATGATTTTATTATTATGATTTTTTTTGTGAAAAGAAGGTGGGAACATATGATGATGATAAGAACGTGTTTATACACAACTTTACAATGTCTACTTTTGACCACTTTAAATATTATGCACATATTTGAGCTTTACTTCTTTCTTGCTCCAAAATTTTATGTATGAGGAGGAGGCGGAGGTGGTGTGTTTACGTACATTCGACATTAGAGCTAGTAGAGTAAAAAACGGCGGAGGTGTTCATTTTTTGCGTAGTACATTAAAACGACATGGTGTCAAAATATAATATGTGTCATCGTCCATCCGCGTGTCACCAAATTTGTCCATATAATATGACAATTACAGGATTTCTGTTTTAGCTGAAAGTGATCTTATAAGATTATTTGGGTTTGCATCAAAGGGAATACCTTGAAAGTAATGAATAGTCATTCGTAATAGAAATAGTAGAAACTATGCTGTTATGGATGGAACGATATATATTACGCTCAAGTCGCCATAATAATCCGCTAATTAAGCGTAGGAGTTAAAATACAAGATACTTTAATTGTAGATGAACAAATAACACCACCTTTCGACTGTGTCGTAGGATAAGTATAGCATTATTCAGATATTGAATGAAGGTTATACTTTCCCGAAATCTTATAATTGCGACCTTTTACCTTTTAATTTAAACTGCATATAAATAAATGAGAAGCTTAACACCTACAAACTCAACCCACTAGCATCCTTTGATCCTTTGAATATAAATATTATAAAAATTAACTTAAATAATCTTAAATATTTTTGATTTGCAGCAATTATTCACATTTTTCTCCCTGTAATTTAATTTTCATTTAACTTTAATAAAAGAAAACAGCCTAAACTATCAATGCACATGTAAAATTTAATCAAATTAGCGAAAGTATAAAGTTTCATCACATCATCATCAACATCATCGTCTCGTCTGCACATCCCTGTTGCACTGGCTATGACTATCAGCATCAAAGGTCTCAAGAATTCCTTGCCGCTGGGCTTGTTTTCGAAAAGCATTCCACTACCAACTACCACCACCTCCTCCTCCTCTTCAAAATTAGCGTACATACCTACATAATTTACAACTTGCATAGTTTCATTTCATGCGCCAAACTAAAAACCCCCACTTTTTCAAGTAGATATACCTAAATACGTGCTGCATTTATGTTTTTTCTGCGTCAAATGCACCTTTAATTTGATGAGGAAGCTACTATTGTAAATTCCCGTTTACTATTGCCATTATTATTATCATTATTATTATTTGTATAATATTTGGTCTCCTTTGCATATCAAGATAACCAAGCAGCGAGCACGTCAAAACTTTAAATGCTCTGCTCAATTATTTCGGCAGACATTATCAAAGTTGCGGTTATAATCACCAATCGAGCAGAGGAATGAAGCATGACTTTTGCTTCTTTACGATGTTATTGTTGTGGGTGTATACCATATTCTCTACCAAATTTCTTTATACCTAATTTTTTAATGTTTTTTTTGTTATATTTTTTTCCTGACATTCAACTTTTAATGTGACTACGCTGCCGCCACACAATCAAAAAATTTTGCCATATAAATTATCTCACATATATTTTTTCCTCAACTAGTCTGCGGATATACAACTACTATACTTGTTCTCTTTCATTTCTAGAAAAAATACCAGTTCGCCTTCCATATTCCATCTATTTTATCCTAACACCCATTGATTCTTTTTTATGTACCTACAAACCATCTTATATCATTACCTCGCTCAAATGGTCAGTGTGCATACAATAAAAAAAGATCAAATATTTTGTAAAGTACAGACGAACGAATGATGGACACCATATTTTCTTGAATGTAAGCAGCCACTATTAATTGTCATCACTTTTATTCAACACACTTTATAGCTCTCCTCGATCCTTTCAATCAAATATTCCTTTGAAGGTAAAACCTGAAAAATTGAAATTTGCTCTTATACGCATAAAAATTGCTACCTCCAATATCGCTGCAGCAGTCTACTTATTACCTCGACGAAATCGACGAATCATTAAACTTTTTTTACACCTGCACACAAGATCAAAATTGGCATTTATAAAAGAACATCGTAAGTTTATTGAAGATTTTGTTGCCGCTCATTGCTCCAAAGTTTACATGTGGTGTGTAGAGTGGGATCTCTTGGCTTAACAAAGGCAAAACGTCGTTTTCTTCGTGGCTGCAAATCAACTAGTAATATCATTAGACGATTGTGTTGATGACGCTGATGATTACGAGGTATGCACACTTGATGCATATTATAGGTAATAATATTAATGTACATTAGCAAATGTGTCTGGTTACATTGCAAATATCGCCATCAAATATCCCTTTTCTTCCATTTGTGTACTCATCTTATATATTCGTGTGAGTAGCCATTATACTAAACTAACAAAAAAGTTTACTGCTGCATTATAACAGACATACACCGCCAACCAGGATGGCATTCATAATATGAAACATTTTATTTTAAAAAACCTTCCACTTGTCTCAAACATTTCTACGCTACGAAAAGAGTGAGCGAGCACAAAAAAAAGTCTCAAATCAATTCATTCTTCTTCTTCCACACATGGTCACATATTCAAACTTTTCTATAGCCAATCAACATGATCGACAACTTTTTTTATAACTTTGACATCAAGTTCATATCATCATAATAAGTACGAACAAATACGTATATCTACCTGATATTATAATGTAGTAGTGCAAAAGTGAGGAAAGAACACCTTATAAAGCACATTATTATATGCTCAGTAATAAAAACGGCTGATAAGTAACTACTAAACTACATGTGTGTGTAATATAATCAAAATGGCAGCTGACACACGATATCCTTTTGGCATGTATGATCATAAAAATATGAATATACAATAATAATTTAAATTGCAAACATTGTTTTTTAAAACATTTCTTCGTGGGCCAAAATGAATAAGGATGGATGGTCCTTGTTGTTTTGTTGTTGGTGGTGGTGGCGGCGGCGACTGCTTCGTCCATCGTCTCTGACGGTGAGGTGGTGGGAAGGTTCTCCTCCCATTTTATTTCTTACTGACAGACAAATAGTTTTTAAATGTGTAATAATAACAATATCAAGATGATGTTTAAAGGTAAATTCATTTTCTCTCTATTTGCGATTGGGAGGGAACAAAAAATGTAATGATAATGGCAAAGTGCGTGTACTTTTGTTATGCGCATATTTTACTTCTTCAATTATGCTCATGAAAACATTTTGCCATTCCTTATAGGTATCTATTAGTCAAAACTCGGGTTTGTGTACAATTATGGCCGATAATGTATAAGGGATTGAGACGATAAAGTCAAAGTAAAAAACGTCATCGTTTTCTTCAATTTACTCTCATTCCAACTCCAACAAAGCATTTTAGTAGAGATACGCATTAAAAAACATTTTGGCTTCGATTTTTATTCCTGCATTCTTTAGCCCGCCATTATACTGCTGACTAAAGTTAAAGGTATTGTCATTTCATAACCAAACACAAACAATTCCACGGACCATCAGCTTCTCAAATTTCTCTGTGAGAATCATCATCCCAGAACAAACCATTACATGATTTGATACATATACTTACCCACACATCAAAAATCTTATAATGAGAGCATGTGAGTATATCAGAGCAGTTTGCACTGCACAAAAAACTCATATTAATGTGTGTATCTAGTTTCTTTACTGCACGATTAGTTTCATTCTCCTATTCTTTTTCTTCTGATACATTTTTTTTGTTTCATTTGTGTTGGTGGAGTATATATAAACGTTATACGTTATACTTCATATACATTTAACCGAAAATATTATGCTCCTATGTGGTGGTGGTGGAGGTGGTTGTTGTTGGTGGTAAGGAAAAAGAGATAATCGAAAGAAGAGAACATCATCCTAAAAGAATTCTTGAGCTTTATACGTATTTTATCATTATCATCATGATCATCTTTTTGTGAGTCTCCGTTCTACACAATCCGTGCACCATGGTCGTGGCTCATCTTGTGTGAGGTTTGACTTTGACTGCTGCTGCTTTTTTTCTTGCCTGTCTTCTCATCATCTTATCTGTCTCTTCTCTGAATCTCCATGTGCAAGTTATGTAGGTATGTATTTACCCACACTTATTTTACATATGAACAAAACTACAAAACAACAGACATATTTTTATTAGAACTCCGTCCAATAAGTGAGGGTGGCATGCCATCACATCGGGATTATAGAGGACTAAGGACCCAAAAAAAAACGAACTGGCAGCCAGAAGCAGAGGTGTAGTGGATTGGAGATTTGGAGCCCACAAGTAGACTTTAATGCCTGACATGCCACTACTCTTCTAATATATATATTTTTTGTTATTTACCATTTACCTTGTCTTGTGCATAAACACATATACCTACAAAAGATAGATAGATACATATTCGAAGATGTAGAAGCTTATATAAGATAACTTTACATGCCTACATGAACGACTACCGTCTCTCTACATATATCATGTACACATGTACATACATGACATGCCAGGATTTTTCAGTGGAAGAAGTTCAGGTATACAATAACAACACCCGGAGCAGAAAAAAACGAAAAAAGAGGAACCACATCATCACACACATACTTATCATTATTATTATTTTGTTGGTGGAGGCATGAAGTTGTCGTAAGCAAAAAAAAGCCAGAGAGAGAGGGAGAGAGAGAAGCAAACCAACACACCAGTACACAAGGCAAACAGCCAACATCAAGTCACATTGCATTCAACAAGAAGAAATCAAAGATACAAGAGTCACACAGTACATTAGGTGTACACACATAAAACCCAACTAACTTTTTTTAACAAGTCACTCATTTCACTTATAATACTCCACTCTCTTTGTACACACAAAACACACACACTCACTCGAAAACTTATAGATCTCTTTTGGTCTTCTAAAAGAGCGGATCGTTCATTAGTATCAGCAAGCGTCACCGTTGCCGTTTAGGCCAAGCCGTGTTCCCTCATGTGAGCATATTCACTTGGGCATCGTCAGAGCATCTCACCTTCATCATCATATCATCGACATATCGCCGACGTTGTCATCTTGTGTGTTTGTTTGTGTGTGCCTACTTGTTGCAATTGGAGAAGAAAAAAATATATCTTCTTAAGAGATAGATGCAATCATTATCAAGAAACTAATGCAATTATTTGATATGCAGTGAGCAAGTGTCACCACACCATCAACACCACCACATGTAAACATTTTCGTTTTGCTTTTTTAAGTTTTATTGAAGTTTAGTTGTTTTTATTTGCTATTAAGATACTATATGATATTTTCCGTCCATCATTATCATTATTGATGATACTCTGTAATTGTTAATTGTTATTGCTACTTGTCGCCATCATTATCTTAATGTTTTTCCTCAATAATTACACGTGCCTTATAAGACAATAAAAAGTAAAATTGATATTTTATCAGTGTTGCATTTATGTAATTGTAATACATCTAAAAAGACAATGAATGACACTTCATGTTATAAAAAAATAATCACAAGTTCCGACACTGTGAAATAAACTGTCATGCTTTTTTGCACATCATATTGTCCCGCATTTATTTCTCAGAAAATATGAAAGAATGCGTATTCAGTTAATTAATACCTTTTAAGAAGTGTTTACATTTTTGACAGTTTATTTCGTAAGAAAACCAAAGAAAACAACAAGAAATTCTTACAAATTGGATCAATGCACAACCAGCAGACTGGAAATAATTGACTCATTTCGCCCCATGTTCAAGTGAATTCAATACTTTGACTGATGTAATCTCATCGACCTTTACAGGTATAAACATCCTGTGTTTTGTAATCATTATTATTGTTATGCTATCTGCCTATTGCTCTCTGAATGCCAACAGATACACATTTTTTCAGTGCCTTTTCCGGCTTTTCCTAGCGAATTTCATGCAGCTATTGCGAAAGTGAAAGTAGAAATATGTACACGGTGTGAGCAAGGCTGCCTCTCTGCTTTTACCCTCAATTAAACCAGCAAGCATCAAATTACAGGTGTAAGGTATATTGATGCGAAGCAAGCCTGGGAAAAAACTTTTTTCCGCTTGAAAAAATATACTTTCTTGATTTTTATTATGGATGCGTCTTGGCTTACATACGTATATACACTCACTTTTCTTTTTTTTAAACGAGTAGCAAATGAACGGAAAGAATTGCTGCATGCGTTGTAATTTGATCTAAATTACTTTCCGTAGCCAAATGAAAACCTGTGTAAAAGTGACAGGAGAAATATTTGAAAAGAAAACAAGGCGATGTCAACATGATCTTATTTCCAATCCTTTCTTTCTATCTGTTTTTAATCAGCATGCATCTACAGTGAAATGTAATAAATCAGGCAAATAATTTCCATGTTAAAATGCACTCATGAGTGCTAAACATATTACAAAACATGCGTATACACACAAATGAAAAATACCTTTTATTTATACATTTTTATTATATTTCCTCTAAACATACCTATACATAAGCATTATTATACCGGATTCACATGAACTTGTTAATGCAGTAATTCGGAGAATCAAGTGTTTTTCCGTATTCAGTACACATTTCCAATGAACACATCAAATTAATTTATAATACCTAGTTATCTATAAAATGTACATGCACACATGAAACTAAAATCTTTTGTTTTCTTTTGTCATTCCTTTCAGCAGCATCAGCATCATCATCGTCAACTTAGAATCACCTTAAGCAAATAAACTGATTAGCTCAAATAAACCAATTCATACTACCGTGTTACGTATGTTTCTCTATGAGCTTGAGACTGAGACACACACTGTAATCAAATTACTACTTGTTCACTTGTTGATAATTTGTTTGTGTTATAAAGACGTGTGTGTAACGTAGACATTGGACGTATATACCGCTATCTTCCATCCAACTTGTCGCGTTCTCCCAAGAAAACGAGTCGCGTGCTACAGTGTTTCCTCCAGCGTGACGGACCGCTTATATGTTTGTTCTACAAAAGTAAATAGCAACTTGGACTTGGATACATTGTGAGAGTGAAATAAAAACTCAGACATTTTTTTTAAAGGAAAGAAGTATACTTCAACAAACTTAAATACAAACATTTTCTCAACGGACACATATCTTCCTCAAGAGACCAACAAAAAAGATATCGATAGATACATACAACAACAACAACGAAAGAAATTACATTTTTCCCAGCAGGACCAAAAGTGACACTTTTCTTATGTAAAAAAACTAATACAGTGACTCCATCACACAAACATCTCATTTTCCCAAGAAAGTGAACTAACTCAAGTGAACAGACAGAGCTCTCATCACATTTCACAGTCTCGTGTTTTATGACTTGTGTACATGCTGCTTTTTTGACAGATCCCAATGAACAGTTGTTGTCCCCGCCAAAAGAACTGCAAGCTATATTACAAGCTATGAATATATACGCTTAAATCATAAGCTTGCATTTTATAAAACTATTATACAACGTTTTTCTCGAGAAAAAAAGTTTTCACACAATTTCTCATGTCGCAAAAAATATTTTTTTTGACTCAACACTAATTTATTATTTATTTGAAGGAATAAATACATTTCTTGTAATGTAATGTCTTAAGTTTGAGATTTACAAGCATGTTTTAGTGAAAATAAACTATACGATTGCGATGAACGATACTATCTCGTGTACTCAATAACTCTCTGAGGAAGCCGCACTTACATTCAAACAGTGACAAAATGTTTATTTTTTAAATTTATGAACTTTTTGAAGGAAAAGCCACACAAGAGGAGAATTTTCCAGTGAAAAAAAATATTTTAAACTATTCCAAAACATTGAATTTAACCTCGGTCACGCGGTACACAGAACATAGACATCTGAAGCCTGAGTTATTACTGCGGTATCGAAGAGTAATCTTGGAAATTACTTATACATTCTTTACTTCAAGGTAAGCAGTTTTTTTATTTCGTATATAAACACTTCCTTTTTCACTGCATTATAATTATATAAAAAGGTCTTGCATTTCAATGATAGCATTAGGCATTAAAAACGAAATCGTGGCATATTTGCATAAATGACAAAATGTATATTTTTTCCTGCATCATATTACCCCCAAAAACATGACCAAAATAGCATAAAATTGATTTCTTCTTAATAACATTATTGTTATTGATTACGGCATAAAAACAACCTGACAAAACATGCTTGATAGTTGTTCCTCATAAATATAAACCGATCTATTTTCCTACAAACCATTCTAAAATGATTGCTTATTGTTATTATGCTTGTATCACTTTTATTTTCAAGTCAATTTGTCTTCTCTTTTCGAGTTTAGCCAAATTGAATACGAGACAAGAAGTGATAATGATAATACCATATATTACACAAGCAGCTTAGGAATGTATATTATTCCCTCCTTCTCATCCTTTCTGAGAAGTCAAAAAGCTGATCTCTGTTTTGGTACTGAGAGGTGAACAGCAGAGAACAACAAGAAAAGACATGAAAGGGGTTAGTAATGGCAAATCACATCATCATTATCATCCTCACTTCTATCTCCTCAAAAGAAAAATCGATTTTAATGTGTATTAACTTACACTTGTACTAGGACAATAATAATAGCGATAACAATAATAAACAGATATGTATATAAGCCCGTCAAACAGTATAAACTACAAATGCGTAAAAAATCGGACCAAGAGATCAGAACAGTGCTCAAGCTCAAGACTACATGACATGATCCTTTATGGACATAACCATATATTTAAAGCGTCACGATGAAGCGGTTAATCCTCATCAGATAGCCATATATGGGCCATACAACAACATGGTTGTACCACCTACGATGGCAACTTAGCAGGCCATATAGTTAGTGATAGTAGTAGTGAGCAAGGTGTATCGGTCATTCCATTCCGATGATGATGACCATTTCCCAAAAGAGAATCATCTACACTTATCCACGCTACAACTATGTATGATGACGATAATGATGATACAGATGAGCATATCTTACATAGATTGTTCTTTACATGGTCATAATAATTGTAGTAATATTATGATTATGGTAATATATGTAACAACAGTAAAAACGAATGAGCATCTTATCCTCTCTTCTTTTGAGGCATCCCCCACAACAACATCCGTTTTTTTTCTTGCTGACCCACCGTCACCACAATTAAGTTGAGTTTGCTTTTGATTAACTTTTTTACAGTTTTTTTATACAAGAGACTTAGCGAAATCTCAAGGATGAATCTTTTTGATGGTCGTGGGGTATGCATGGTCATTTTGTCGTGTCGTGATTGTGATTATTATACTTGTATGATACTCATTATTCATTGTTGGTGCTTCTTAAGTGTCTGCCTTTCTGTGTTATTATTGCTTGTTTGGACTTAAGCAAGTTTGTAATCGTCATGATCAAATCAAAACCACTATCAAAACTATCACCGTCAAAATTTACAACGGCGCGTCGCACGCTTCTCATTCCTCTGCAGTAGATTTTCATTATTAACGTTTTATTATTGTTATTATTCGCATGATTTTCTTTTCTCATAAGACCAGTCACAAAAATACACACATAACCACCACCACCACAAAAGTCAACTTCAACTAATCAATCCACACGGTTTGATCATCACGGCATTTTCTAGGAATACCTATTCAGGATTCAAAAGCATGCAGCAGCAGGTGATTGACATGTATTTCATTTTTTGAGTTATGTGGATGGCGTGGAGTGGTGGTGGTGCGCCGCGCATTTATTAATTAAGTAGTGCATTCTTTTTAAGGGGGAAATTCCTTTCAAGGAAATCCAATGAAGTCCCATTCAGTCTAAAATGGTATTAAAGAAATTAAAAGGAGCATCAAGATGATCATTATTTATAAGGATATTACTACAACAATGAATGTCTAGAGAGAAGAGAATGAACGGTTATCTTTTTGCATGTTCACTAAATGCAACAAACAACAAGTTATGCGTTTAAGACAAACATTTAAAAATGATCATAGTTAAAGATGACGTTTTCCAAGGAATGTGAGTTTTTAAATATGTAGAAGGATATATAACTAAACATTTATTTTTATAATATACCATTATGCCATACCATAATATACTATAAGGCTTAAGGCATCTCATTCCAATTAAGCAGTAGAAAGACTCAATCACAACAGCACAAGGAATCTTTTTGTCTTTCGTACTTGTATATTGGCCTAAATATTGTGAATGGTTTTGATACGATAATATGTGTGCACCAGTAAGCAGGTATGTATTTCAAATCCGGTTGGATTTATGTAGCTTTGGAGGTAAGCTTTTTTGTGGCACTCTTTAATATCCACATTACCATCATTCTTTTAGCATGTAATCTTAAAGCATCCTCTTCTTGATCATCATTATTATCGCCTTTCTCATAAGATGATGATGGGTGGTTATTATTGGCTTGTGGGTGGATATGGCTCAGAAAAAACTTAATATAAATTGTGCACTTTCCTACACCCGCCATACCATATCATATGTGGAGGACGATCGGAGACATATATATTTTGGTCTGGTTATTAAAAAGATTGGAGGAGGACATAATATACATTTTAATAAAGTACAAGTTACAACCGTGCTACGAGTACGAGTCTCAACTGTCAATACAACTATAAAGCCAAAGGTCAACTTAATTTGGGTTTTTTCTTTTCTTTTTCCCTATATCAGTTTCATCCTCAGTGAATCCATATCAGTTTTCAGATGTGGGATTAAAATATATAGAGGATCTCATATCACATATACAGTCAACGGAACAATTATTATCAAGAGTATTATTATTATAGTCATTATACTTTTGCTCCAAAATGAAAGCATTCAAGAAATATAATAATCATAATTTCTATTGAGAAAAAACAATAATAATAATATAAAGAGAAGAAGGAGGAGGCTGACTGGTGTGCCTCTAGTCTTGAGCTCAATCCATTTTTATAAATTATTTTATTTTATTATCGGACGATACACAATAAATAAAGATTTTTTGATAGAACAAGAAAGAATAGTAAATGAGAAGTAAAAAAAAGAGAAGGAACTTTGACTTTTGAGAACAGTATATTATTTAAAAAGCAGAAAAGATAATATGTTTAACGTTTTCCTGCCATGGGCAAAAAGCTCCTCCTATTATGTTTTCATATCGTTCAAATCTCATTCAATTTTCATCTGCTTTACTGTCTCCTTCTTTCAAGTTGGGGTGAACTAACAGAAAAAAACTATTTTATTAGCTTGGAGCAGAGCTCCATTTTACATTTTTTTTCTGTTCAACCTTATTTGCTGCTGCTTTGAAAACCCACCAGCATAGCAAATCACTTCTATAAAATACCAATAGATCATTCAAAAGTGAAGCGCAGAGTAAGGTTAAGAAACGATTTGAATTCCAATCCAACGGATATGATAAAAAAAATTATTTCGTATAGATTATATTAAATGCCAAAAAGGACAGACAGTAGTTGAAACATGATTTACTGTTTAAAAACCACTCATATTCATATTATTATTGAGAATTGACATTTTTGTTTTATTATCTTTATCGACGACCCGAGATGTGCATTATCAAAAAAATATGATAGGTGAATACCTGCACGCACCAGGTGATGTCAAATTCATGGTAAGGTAGTATCATATCCTTTCTTCACGTGCCAACATACATCATTAAACTTTATTCGAGTATGATTTTTTCTACAAGAAGTAATGAAGCATATAACAAAGTTTTTTCCAAGAAAAAATTAATATCACACATGAACGCGAACCTAATCA
Organism: Entomobrya corticalis; assembly: GCA_034694325.1. Lineage (NCBI taxonomy): Eukaryota > Metazoa > Arthropoda > Collembola > Entomobryomorpha > Entomobryidae > Entomobrya > Entomobrya corticalis. The sequence goes on along the minus strand of JAQFYG010000194.1, from coordinate 18,374 downwards.
AGTTATACGTATGTCTCTTTTTTACATGGCATCCGTCTTATTTGTTTTGTCTCATGTATTAATTGAGACAAAAAACTTGATACTTACCTTTATTCTGCAGAAATTTAACAATAAAATGCTGCAATAAAGCTAAGATCATTAAATGTTGGAAAAATTGGATACAAATTATAAAGAGACTAGAAATTTTTTGATGGTTATTATAATGCAAAAAAATACAAGTTATATGATAAGATAAGGTACATCATCATCATTCCTATTGTTTTATACTTTTTATACTTTTATTTCATTCTACATTTTTTGTATTACGGTACAACAACAGCTCATACCTCAGCTGGATGACTTCTCTCTTTAGTTGCTATTCTTTATGTTTTTCTTGTTATTCCGTATTCCTTACTGATCTAGCTTTTTTCTAATATTTGTGAAGAAAATACAAATATCCGTATAACACGGGTAACATTTGATTGCTAATATTTTGGTTGAAAATATGTGGAAATGGGATAGTTTATTAAAAGATTATTGGTTTTAAAAAAGTTTGCTATAATTGCAACTGGTCAAAAGTAAAGTTGAAGAAAAATTCCGATATGGGTTTCATGAGTGCAACATTCAAGCGAAATAATATACATATTTCTGCGTCCATTTAGTACTTATAACAAGATGAACAAAGATAGAAATCTCTAAGGTGGTAGTGGTGTGGCGGCGATGATGATCACGAGGAATGTATGTGTGCTTTTCAGTTCTCTGTTGCAGCCTGTTGCTTCTTTTGCATTGTGATTTCGACAATTTATCTATTCCATTACGAAGACTCTGTGCCATTCCCATTGTGAAGGACTTTCGTTATGCATGTTCTCTTTGACTTGATGATATGACGATGATGATAAGAAAGAGGCAGTTGGCTTTTGGCATGTTGAATACTAAGAAACAGAGAGAAAAGAGAATTTTTTTGTAGGAGTATCTATCCTTCCATCCATCCGTGGTGCTCTTTTCTAACTACTTACATATGTTTATGCAAACGAACAATGTCTTCATGGGATATTCTTTTCCTGATCTGAAGGCTCCCACCACCAAGAAAACTATGCAGTTTATAGTTCACGATATTTTGGCGAAGCTAAGAAGAAACAAAATTCCTTTGTGATGTCTGCCCTGGGTGTTTCATGTCGTGTCGACTATATATTTGTGCATACTCTACTTTTAATAACATGCATACCTTTTGTTATTATTAATATTAATGATGACAATGATAATGACAAGCTATCAACATTGAGCATATATGAGAGACGGGGAAAACTGCACATTAGAAATTGCGATATATGCCATGTGCCATGGATTATAAGTACAAATATTTAAGATGTTGTATATAGAACGATAAGATATTACTAAATATGCATGTAGTTATCGTATCATGATCATATTGATATTGGTATTCAAAGTCCTTCAGATGGTTGTACTCTCTAGAAAAATTGTTACACCAAAGCTGTCGGTAGTTTCTTTAAAATAGATAAGAAAAATGATTGTGGAAGCTGTCATGTGACATGACATGACATGACGTACAAAGTCCAAATTCTAGAAACAAAAATTAGTAGAAATCCATAACTGAAATATTTTTGATATAAATGGTCGTATCTAGTGCAAAAACTAAAGAAAATTCTTTTGCAATAATGAAAGCGATCTTGGTCTAAATTATAAGTAAAAAGTTCTAATGAAGAAGAAAGTGCAAAAGAAGGCGTGTTATTTTATGCATTTTCTGTTTTTAAAAATCCAATGTAAAATCTTCAGTTAAAAAGCAGATTTGTTAAAAAGTAGAAACCAGAGGAATGCTTATATGCAGTAAAATCTTTGCAAACTTTACGTGCTTACACAAATAATGTGAGATTTAAAATTTGAGAAGGTAGTAATCTACATCATTTGCTGGTGTTGGTGTCAATTTGAGCATAATAACATCTCATAGTGGCCACCAGGAAAAGACATATTTAAGGCACCGACGGATAATGATGAGAAATGATTTTCTTTGTAATTTTCCTCCCGATTTCTTGCTGGATGCTATGCTGTTATACTCTTCAATGCAGGATGAAAGCCACTTGAACACGCACGTAAATACGAACGAGGCTACCAATCAAAGTAAAAGTAATTCTATAAAAAGTATCACAAGAGGCGAATTACTATCATCATCATAGCAGTGGTAATGATAACGAATAATATTATAGAGTTAAGATGTAAGAAGAAGGTGCTCTACTTTTCTCGCTGCATTCATCGGCGTGGCGCTCATCTCATCACCATCACACTTATTGGTCGTCATCATGTGATGATCATCTTGAAACAGATTGTCCCTATATATTAACTCTCATGAGTAAAGATATACATATAAAAACTAAAGCAAAAATCGTAAAGTGCACACACACAAAGAGGCGAATGTATACAAAAAATATAGAGAGATCGTAATCAATAACATGACAAGATGAAAAAAGCTGGGGCAAAAAGAAAAGGAGCCGGATGGACGCAGAGGGAGAGAGAGAGATTGTTGGAAAAGAATGCAGAAATGCTTGTTGTAAATTAAGCTGCAGAGATAGTCGAGGTTGTTATGTCGTAGAGAAAAAAATTGTTGGTGGTGTGGTGTGGCTGATGATGATGACGTGTGTAATGTGTAGTTTAAGTACAACTTGTAAATATGTGGGCCTATCTTCCTTACTACTTTATATTTAAGAAAAGACAACCTGTCCTCTTGTTCCTTCTGTCTGTGTGTGTAAAAGTAAAAGATACAAGAAAGAAGAGAGAGATGAGAAAAGAGAAAAAGTTATGTGTAACGATGAAGAAAAAAAGGTTTTTAAGAGAAGGATCTCATCTTGAAACATGTTACATGTACATCCATTACCTGTACATATTCAAACCTATCCGACCATAATAACAGCCCAGTCACACTTGTCTTCGTAAAAGGATATGTAGGCACGTAAAAAGAAAGGTATTTGGGCAAGGACGTAGAGTTGACCTTAAAGGTGAGGCTAGCCATGGGCCTTTATAGCAATTAAGCCACCCTCGCTAGCCACCCGCACCTCGCCTTGCCCCTGGCATTCCAGTTTTCTTCTGTACAGATAAAACAGAAAGGTATGCTCGTACATACTATTATTGTTATACACCTGCTCAGATGAAGAGGAAAAAAAACTAAAAACCAGAGATTGAGAGGGAGAAGAAGATGAAGAAGAACAAGTGAGTGAGTGAGCGAAGATGAACTAAAAACTAATCCGACCAGTATTTTTTTCCTTGTCTTATGCGTGTACATAAACATATATTTATTACCATTATTATTATTATATAGAAGTTGTAAAAAGCATAACAAAAAAATCATTTTAAAAAGAGACTTATTCTCTTTTTTCTTTCTAAAGTATTTCTCTCTCTCTCTCTCTTCTCCCCGCATCTCGATCTGCTCTTTCAACTTTTATTTTACAAGATATCGTGACTTAAAAACTATGTACATAACATGTGTACATTTTACACACATATATCAACTATATATACATATCTGAGCGTTAACTCCTTTTTTCATCTAGTTGGTATGATATGACGATAATAATGATGGTGATGATGCTGAAAAAGCAGTCCACTTTGTCCACTCTACAACCACCACTTGTAGTACTGGCTTGGCCACATCTCATCTCCGTCTCCGTCCTCTTCTTGCATATCTTTTTATACCTCTAAAAAACCACCACCACACTACACAGCCAAAAGCTAGATTCATCTTCAAAGGTCTCATTCTCATCATCATCAAAACTTCTTCAACAACGAAAAGATCATGTTGAACAACAACAACCTGTATTGCCAGCAAAACATCACCAATATTTATTGTTTCTTGCTTTCCTTGCCTGATTGCTCTTCTTCTTTCAGCTTTTCGTTTCAACTTCAACTTCGCATGGGTAGCAGGAGCTCATACCATAGTCCAAAAAGCATGTGCATAACATAATCATCATCATCATCACCATCATTGCAACTAACTCACAAGCAATAACTCCTACTACAACATCAAGTCAAAAACGAGTAAAATACATTTTTGCTTACACACATGAATACTTAGCTTTTTACATTACTGGTAAGTACCACGACGGCAAAATGGTAATAAAAAGCTGTGCGACCACACCACCACCACAATTTTACTCTAACTAGTACTTCTACTACAACAACCACTGCCCATCATCATCCATCGCATACCAAAGAATATTATGATGAAAAACCAAACCAACCAACCTGTCGCTTTTCGTTTTTTATTCTTTTCAAAAAAAATTTATATTTATGTATCACCTCCACTCAACTACTACTACTTCTGCTACACATATATTAAGCCCAAAAAATCTGTATTACGCGGATATTCTTGTTTTGTCAATCCAACTTTTTTCATTGCAAAACAGTAGTTGTAATTCAAATACGCATTTTCATAATAATATCAATAATTCTCGTTCACATTCAGCAGCTAAATATATGTGATCATCGTCATCCCAAATCCACTCAAGACAGGCTAAAGTAATAATGGCCTAGTCAAGTCTGATGATAAACTGTGATAGAGGAGATAACGCATTTGTACATGTGTGCTCTACTAGTATATAAAGTAACAAATTTACAAGATATTCCACCTTTTTATTATTAATTAGCTTTTTAAAAAGTGACTACTACAACAAGTACCGACCCTTCTTATGATAATAACGATACACATTTTATTACAATCGAACATTATTTATTGTATGTGTGTCGATTGTCGATACGTGAACCAACAAAAATATGTGTAGCATTGAGCTGACCTTGCAACTGTGTTGCTTTGTTCCGTGATGTCTGCAAAGTTGTTAAGTAGTTGAGTGACTTCAACTGAAGAAGAAGTAACTTTGTGAGAGCAGATCAGCAACAGTCATCTCATTTTTACTTTTTTTCAGTCCTCTTCTTCTTCTTCTCCTCATAAATTTTTTTTCTTTTCTAAAAAGTCTCGTCATTTACATTGTTTCTTAGTTTCTTATTCTAGTTTTTTTCTTGATCTTCATATCTTTGCCGTCATCGTCATCATTATCATGAAGAAGTGTTCTCTCCCCCACACAACCTAACAACTAAGGATCCATTAAAAAAGTTTCTTTCTCATCGTCTCTCAGTCTCCGCATTTAAGAAAATATGCCCTTTTGATATCCCAAAGAAAAACTAAACTGAATCTTCTTCTCTCAACATGAAAAACTCTGGAAAACTGATAAAACCTTACGATAAAAAAAGCTTCATCTCACTTAACTAATCATGATATAATGCTTGATCATCACATGCAGCTTTGCGTGTTTGTATTCTTTACCCATTCGATAACGAAGAAAGTAAATAAAAAGGTAGACTGCGTGAACTAAAAAAAGAAAATGTATTTGACTTCGTTACTCGGTTGTTAATAATAATCCTACCCCTTTTGCCTGTTAAAAATAGGCCGACTGACAACAAAAACTAGGAAGGATAGTCAAAAAGAGTAGGTGGATATGTAATACGTATTTAAAATTTTTGTAGGAATTTTACCTGCCTGATTGCTTTTCTTTATTACAAAGTAGGGAAACAAAATATTATAAAAACTGTTCATTTCATTACGACGGCTTGTTTTGAAAAGGAGTTGTCTATTTCAGTTTGTAGTAGTTATAAGGGTAGCGTTGGCGTTCCATTTCTTCAGGTTCCTATAAAGGCTCCTGATGCCGTATTTCTTTGAAATCTCGGTCTTTTCTCAAGAATTTGTTTCTAGAAAGGGGATTTTTTTTAGGTTAACTTAAGAAGTAGGAAAAAAGGTACCAGAAGAACACAGAAGACTTCTTACAGGTGAATGCACATCTAAACAAAAAAATTGGTTTGGGTCTAGGGTTCATTCGGTGGTTAGATTTTGTGGATGGTTCAAAGTATTGCATATAATCCCATCATACCTCTGGTTTGGTACCTATTCACATGAATGTCGAGGGTGGCGAGGGTGGTTTTTTCGTGTAGACTCTAATGGTTTGGTCTGCCTGGCGTTGTAAAAGATGATTATTATACCGCTCTCGGCCAGCATGAATTCCTTCGCGTCTTCTGTCTCTCTCTCTTTTTCTTTTTGCTTGAATAACAACTGGTAATATATATAGGAAGAAGTCAAAACCCAGGTAAATATATTGTAGGGCCAACATCATCATCATGATCATCATCGTCAGCATCAATAAAAGAGAGACGAAAAGGTATGCAGCAGCAGACAAAAGTGAAGTAAATAGTAAAAATGCAAAAGCCTTTTCTTCTTCTCTTCTTCAACCTGCATGCCAACCTGCCTACTATAGCACTCTCTCTAATTCCAATGTCGTCAAAAAAAATGGTCGGTCCAAGCAAGCTCCAAGAAGAAGTTGAAGAGAGCGAAGATGAGTGTCTGTAATGAAGAAAGGTGCACCTGCTGCGACTCCTCCATCTGAATAAAAGCCTCATCTCTTGTACGATCTCTTTATATTATTTTCTTAGTTTTTTTGACTGTTAGCTTCATATACAAAGTTTTTTTCAGAGAATGATGGCTTGCATTACAGCAGGAGCAGTCAGAAGAAGTATCAAAACTTCTACAAGAGGAAAAAATGCAACACACTTTACAAAACAGCTATCAATCTAATGGTGATGATGATAAAATAAAGACGAGATGCTGAGTTAGTAAAAAACTTTTTATTTTTTTCCTTTCTCAGTCAGCATCTCTCCCTTTTACTTTGGTCGGTTGTTGATCTGTAAATAGAATAATTACATTTGATTCTCATTTATCTTTTTTTATGATGTTTCACCAATTATTATTAATGTTCGGCTGATGCATAATATGTATTTAAATTACATTGTGTTTAATCTTTCTTCTCTTCTATTATTGACATCGACTCAACTTAAAATAAAGTTTCTTATATAAAGGTGTCTACTAACTTGTAAGAAAGAGAAAAATATGCAAAGGTATGTGACATGGCGTGGCTACACGGCTATTATTGTTGTTCCTTTGTTTAATCCTTCATTATTCATGGTGTGTGTAGATATTGTTGGTGGAGTATGCAGCCTTTCCATTCACGTTCCTCTCACAGTTGACATGAGCTTGAGGGCTTCCTACATTTTACATGCGAAGCTGTTGTTGTAACGAATGATTAGTTTAGATGGTGATGATGATGATGATTAGGATGGCGCGATGGTGGTGGGTGGATGTTACTTTACTATATATCTTTTTAATATATGCAAAGAGAAATGTGTACTGGTAGTACGTGACGATGATGAATTAGTTTTGTTGGGCCAACGCACTAATAATAATATGGTATACTTTATTTGAATGTAGTAAGCTGGTATTAAAATATTTGTCGCTATTACACGTAAAACATATTCAGTAGAAGAGCAGACCACAGTTTTTGTTTACCTTCAAGTAAATATTTTACTGAAAATAGCTTATTATTACTGTTAAGAACTCTCCTTCATGCATATTACGTCAACTATTGAAAATAATCCTTTAGTAAATACTCTAGCCTTTCATTTGAAAAACTTTTCTTTACATAAAAATGAAGCCATTTAAATTAATGGGAGGAAAATAAAATGTTGGAATGCTTACAAAACTAATATTGTATTGTTCACGATTTGTGAAATTGATATCGACTTGTTATGGAATAAAATATGTGTCTTTTATTCCAAGACACTTTTCAACTAGAATTCTAATAAATTGGAGCAATCTAAACGGGATTTTCGCATTATTATTTACAACTCATCCCACACACTCAATTACAGTAATATCTTTTGAAAAAAAGTTTCCCCAGTTGAGTCGTTTTACGGAAACTTTTTCAAATACATAATAATAAAAAAGGCTTTTGCCAAATCATATACTGTACTATATATTTTAATATGGATTTGTTGTACGCCTTTGTGATGTTCTTAAATATGTAGGTTTAATAACGTTTCATTTATCTATCTTCTTTCCTGCAACTACCCGTGCTGATTTTCAAGGACACACATTCACACTATTATATTCTTCAATTCAAAAAGAGAGGTGAAGCCTCTCAATACCATTTTGCATCTGATCTGATCTCATACTTACGATCAGTAATTCAATTTATTACATGTTCCAAATCTACTTTACTAAACTATTAGATAGTATTTCGTTATATCGTAAACAATTTATGTGCATGTATGTATTTAGTCAATATACATATTGATAATGCCAATTCTAAGAATTTGTTAGACTGAAGAAGACGTAGAGAAAGTGTATTTTGAATTTGATGATATGAGAAAGTACTTTGGAAATGTATCACCACTTTATAGCCAATGTTTCTCTGATAATCAAATCTTTTGTATTTTTTCGATTTGGATTCAGAAAATGAAAACTAAATATAAAAAGAAAGGTGTCATAGGTCTGTTTTTACCTCTAAATATTTTTGAGTGGTTCGGTTTACATGAGTTGTTAGTTATATTTTCATAATAGCTTTTAATAAAAAATGAATTTCCAAGAAATAAATATATCCACCTATACAAATATTTGACTTAACTAATTTAGCTCACCCAGAAAAAATCATCGGAGAAAGTTTGCAAATTTTAAAGTTAAAATTATAAAATTATCAAACAAGTTATCAGAAAAACAAACACGCCTGGAGAAAGCCAGACGCTCACGTCACGATGCTCAACAAGAGTAACAAGTATGATGACGCAAATGATCGTGATATGATGACATATGTTTGTTTTGTCATCTCTTTTAAAACAGATTATGCATGTTTGTACTTACTTGAGCTTACACACTTCTTTAAAAACACACAAAAGGTTGTTTGGCAATTGAAGCATTTCCTGGAAACTCTTTAAAAAAGCTAAAAATACCCCGGGATCATATTGAAAATGGTTCATTAGCTCAAGATTACGTTGAAACTTGCAACAAACAAGAAGAAGAAAAATCATGTTTATTTTTTATCAGGAAAAATATTTCTGTAAAATAATTATTGAAAAAGGTAATAAAGAAATATAAAGAATATAAAAATATGCAAATTTAAAATGGAATCATACAAGTGTGTTCTGTTTCAGCAAAAAAAATAGAATCAAACAAATAAAGAGAAAAACGACTTTATCGAAGTTCACGACAAATTCATAAGAGAACAATAAAACACGACATGTAACAGTCCAAAACATATTATTCCACACCAAGAAACTACACAACTTATTTGCTTATTTCTACAATTTTCTTCTGCAAAACGGTACAAACAACAGTCCCAAACTCTAAAACGACCCATTCTTTAAAAACTTAAAATATATGTTTTTAGTTTAGCTATAAGTACATCATTATAATAATATGCATGCCATTGTTCATACAATAAAAAATAGAAAGACAGGCAACATGTTGAGTTTCTTATTATCATGTCTTCCAGCTGCAAGTGTGTGTGTACACATATAGTTTACACAATGCTTTGATGTTTGTACAACGGCCTAAGAAAAAACAATAATAAAAAGCATGCACAGCACACGGGAATATGAAGAAAGGACTTTTTTAAACGTACATTTATATCCGTACATAGAAGTTTATACTTTTTTAATATTTATACCAGTGCTGTCATATATGTACTTATATTGCATATCACAAACACACGCCGGTGGAAACCGACTGAAACCGATGATGATGATAGAGCTTGTTGATGTTATGTGTAAACTTCTTATAATGTATGAATACCTTTTGGCAAATATACTAACATTCTGGTATATATGCCTTTATTAGAACGGTTTTTAGTATAGGAAATACATACCTACATATGTCATATAGCTTTATAGTGTGATCTAGGACTTTAGGAATGTTCCCAGAACTCCAAAGGGTCTTTAATAATTTGAAGGTCTGTCCCTGTTTTATAAGGAAAATTTGGTGAGCATTTTATTTAATATGGCAAGTCCTTTCCGTAGTTTTTGGTTCTTCTTTACTTCCGAAAATTGGAAAACACTGGTGCTCTGCTGTTGTCTGCTCTATAGTTATAGAGGACAGATAGATAGATAGGTACTATACGGCTCTGACGTAAGAAAGCACGTTGCTGCCTGTTGTTGAATATACAGCATGCAAACTTTCCATGCATCTATGTTCAGAGGGTTCACGTACTTCCAGCTCCAGTTCCAGTTCCAAAGCAGGATGTCTTTTTATCAGTCCGCCAGCCAGCCCGAGAAGAGAAAAGTTTATGCATTCACATAATATTTTATATACAAAATACTACTTCTTAGGTATGTACACATCTCAGTTAGATAATAATAATAGTAAAAGTGAGTAGGTAAGTAAGGCATCGGGAATCGGGACACACACCACGGAATATAGGGAACGAACACTCTTTTATTGTGAAAAGTGGGTAATGCAGTGGTGCGGGCAAAGTCTTGTTCACGGACACTGCAATGTAAAGATCCAAGCAGCCGTCGGCAAAAATGTTGAGGGAAAGCAAAAGACCAGCAATATTAGTTCCATGTCTCCTCTACCACCACCACATTCTCTGTATATCTGTATGAAAAGCTTTTTATATGCTTTTGCATTCCCATTTGCCTGGAAAAGACTCTCTCTCTCCGGCTCCGTATCATCCTGTGTGTATACAAGCAAGCTGGCAATCTCTCTCTAGCTGTTGTGATCCGGCTTGTACGTGTATGACAAGTATACCGTTTTTGCGAAAAAGCATTTTTGCACACAGGATTTGGCTCTGTGGCTATGAGAGAATCTGAATCCGACTTGAGTGGAAGCATACGATATGACGACGAGGGCCTATGTCAGCTCTTTTTCCACCTGCACGACAACCAGCAGCACCAGCAGCCTTTAAATGTAGTTTTACTTTATACCAAAAAACTTTTTAGTTCCAGTTCCAGTGTTCCAGGATAGTAGAGTGTGGTGAAAACACAGAGAGAAAACTCTAGCGTAGAGCTATAAACCACTTGAGCCGACAGTGTCTACCAGCTCAGTCTTGTCTTCACTTTCGCCAACTCTTTTCCTATTTTTTCCACTGCTGCTGCCGTGTGCTCCATGCATACATGCTGCTGCTGTGGTAGTCTCAGAGTCAGGCAGAGCCGTCATCCACATCATAATAAAGTGTTGGGATACATGACAGAACGCTGGCATTCCATCTGAGGTCGGCCTCCAGTTCTCTTCAAGTTTATTGGAGCAAATCTCAGTTTCTCACACATACAGAAAAACAGATACTATTTACAACAAAACAGCCTTGTTGCGTGTTACACTGTACCCCAATAAAAATAGTTTTACAAAAGAAAATTATACACAAAAACGGCAGAGAGTTTAGTAGATAAACGGGATTTTTTTTGCTGCTCCTGCCAAGAAAATAATATCTAGTGAAGAAGCAGATACGCTCGACAACAGTCAGCGTTGAAGCTGAATCAGATTCACATCTCTCGCTCTTCTCTGTCTGATGAGAGCGGTTAGACTTTAGCACAAGAGGTTATAAGCACAAGACAATATTTATCCGGTGTGCTGAAAACAATCATCATCATCAGCTTGTCACCTGTCACACTGTCTTGTTAATAGTACAGCAGTTAGAAAGAAGCACGTTTTTGGCGAGCTGAAACATTTTACTGCCATTCAATCATAAAAACAAGAAGAAAGCTATAGCGGTCCAACTAGAAAAAAAAAGAAAACAGAAAAAGGTGCTTCAAAAAATTGGAAATTGAATTAAATGCTTTTTGACATCAATTTATTATTTTAACAAGAAGATAGGCTTAACTGACAACCTGATTTTAATTGAAGTATATAAAAAAATCAAAATTGACTTGTTTAACTTGTTCCATTTTTAACAAGTAAATACAAAAAGTACCTGGATCTTTGCAATATTTATTTTCGGAGTAGTCAACAAAATAAAAGTTTATACAATTTTAAAAGTAAATTGCTCTTCAAGTTGTCATCATATATAGCTTTAATAACATTCGAGATTATTTTTCCTACATACTCCATAGTCCACGTGCTAGCTGTACATATATTTTTCTTAGGAAAGTCGTTCATTATTACAGACAGTTCAAAAGACTTAAAAACACACGTACACATTCTAGTACTTCGGAGTTCTGCTGGCAAACTCTGATTTCCTTTGTTTATAACACAAAAGTTTGTTTGTAACACAAACGTATATAAAACAGTATACATTAATATTAGAACTCTAGAACAATTGTTCATTTTTACTTGGACTGGGCCAACTATATTTCTCCAATCATTTCACGTACTCATCATCTCAGTCCTCTTGTCAACTTATTTTTGAGGAATCAACACCTACTTGTCCTGTTACCGTGTTTTTATCATCTTGCCGAGTGTCAACATGATTTGGCTGTCAGTCAACTTCAACAGAGCTTTCATGGTGACCTATATCGCTCAACGGAGCTTCGGCTTCCGGTACGTTTCAAAAACTTTTAAATCTTATTGCATGTTTCTTTTCTTATATTTCATCAATCAAGTCATCCGAAGGGTAAAATTATATAATTAACGATTTAATAGAAAGCTAAACGTTAAGTAACTGACAACTTTGCGTGTTTCCTGTAACGTGATTTAGTAGCATATAAGCATTATCTTTTTATTCGACAATAATTACATGGTCTATAAATAAATGTATTTAATTTTAGATAAGAGTTACTTAATTAAAATTAAATATGCTCAATGTATCTGACTGAGAGAAAAGAACCTTTCTTCTCTTTTGGGTTTCTTGTCAATTGTCACTTGTCTTTCCTTTTCAACAACAGCCGTATTATCTCTTTTCAGAGAAAAGTAATTGCCAATAACCTTAAACCATATTGCATCCTAACATGCATAAAAACAGTGTGAAAGCATACATCCGTGTGTGGATGACGCTGAACCAAATGATTATGATGATGTTGTTGACGAGCACTTTCAGATACACTTGACTTGATTGTTTTCCCTTTCTAAAATCTTGTGTACTTCTGCCGTCGTCTTTCTCTTCTTGCTCTATATTCATTACACCACAAAGACAAACACATCCTCCTCAGTGTAAAGAAAAGAGAGCATCATAGATCCTTTTCATTTTATTTCTCAAGGACCGTTGTTCGTGGCTGACGTCTTTTCTTTTCTCTGTAAAGACTTTCTCTCTTTCTCTAACTTTCTCTATTGCACTACTTTTTTCCCATGCATGGCTCCATGCGCTTGAATTATCATGTGGGCATACTCAACGGACAAACTCCTTTCACTTTTCTTACAACTTTCTCCAAACTCGTTCTACTCAAGCATCTACTTAAATATTTCAAAGAATTGCTATCTTCATCTGACTGGGCTTGACTGCTCTAAATATGTTTGTTGCAAAATTTTCATGATGAAATGATGATACCTCTTTTCATGGGCACGATGTCAATGTCAATACAGACCACACACTCCAGTAGGTAATATTATTTACAAAGATGCATGACAAAAACCACACAAATGATAGAACCCTTGTTAGTATCAATATCAATCATCATTTCAGTATTTTATACCATTTACTTTACATTTACATCCATGATCTTATTCTCTTTTAAAATAAAAATTCATAAATTGCAAGTCCCAACAGATGCATCTCTACAAAAGTCATCATATAGACTTGTTTTTCATGAGAGGATTTGCAAAAAGGTTCGCAGAAAACACGATGTACTTTTTTCTAAGTAAAATGCTTAAACTACTTAAGTACTTTTACAATACCTACTTACTTTATTGTTATACTAATGTTTGGCAACTATTTCTCTTTTTCTTTGCTTCTGCTGATGAAAACCATAACCTACCGCACGAAAGAAAGTTAGATAGGAAGTGACAGTTGGGAATGATGTTGATCTTGACAAAGGTGTATATACATATTGGATACAATACGACAGCTGAAAGCAAAAAAAAGTCATGCAATAATCTAGGCAAAATAAACCTCTGCATAAACAAATAGTAGAAAGTCAGAGTTTCCATTTCTTTCTCCTGTTGTATCCCATCCAAATATTGACTTTCCTTGACAGGAAAAACGAAGAGGCATGCACACAACTGTTCAACAACGGAAATCATTCTGTTCTCACATGAAAATTACTATCACTTTCAGGTCGTGTGTTCCGTTGGCTTTGAAAGGATAAAAAAACACATACTCTCAAGCTCAAGCTAGTTTAATACTATAAAAGTATATTATATAACGCTTCTATATTCAATATTATGCACACGACATAATAATAAGCGTCAACTCGTGTGTGTCTATCTACATGGTATTATCTTTTTTGATATGCACAGTGCACACCAAACTTGGATTAAAATTGCTATACTGTCTTCTGATATTTTACTTCAGCTTTAGTCGTTTTTATATTCATGATCCATTATCCAATAGGATAGCTGTAATGTGTGGAAAAGTAAATGCATAATAGCTTGAATCATTTACGGTTGAATAGACATTTTCATTTCTCCACATGCAAAATGCGAATCCTATTTGAAACAATTGGAAATCCTTCAATTCCATTTTGTTCATTATCTGCCGTCGATTTGGATTCCCATATACTAGTTCAAAGGCATTCATTGTCTCAGTCTCAAGCTCAAACCTCAGCATCAGTAAAAGTAAAAAATCATCATCAGCATCACCATAATCGTCTGGCCATGTGAGAAATAAAACACAACACGAGCTAAAGCTAAGCTGCAAATCAATTGAGATATTGCAAAAAAAATATGCTTTACAGAAGAGTAGACTAGACTAAAGGACTAACACGTTATATATAACGGCCAAAAAACCGCACTTCGTTCCTGCTCCTGATTATTTGATTAAACGAACTTGTTGGCTCCCTGTATTATATTAACTAACAATAAGTACCTAACTAAGCACTTTTTAAAAGTATGGCTTTGATGATATGAGTATGCCTGTTATTACTGTTTGATGATGATTTTAATGAACGATATGAAAACGGTTCAGAGTAAAAGCATTAAAACACGTGCCTAAGCACGATCCTTTGTATCCAATATTCACTTGATCGGTTCATCCATCTCTGTATTCTCTTTCTCCATCACCAAATAAATATGTTTGCTATTGGATTTGGAATTATGAGTTAATCAGAAATGTAAAGATGATGATAGTTCTCATTACTCATTACTCACACACAATAACAATAAGTCTTAAAAACAAGTTTGTAGACATACACAAAACTTGTCGTCGTCTGTATTCTTTAATTTTTACTAGGAATTAATCAGAACTTAAATTGCAAGCATCAAAGCAATGCTCCACATAATGTGGATATTATAAAGCGTGTTTCATGTAAAAGGTGAAAAGATCATAGGCTTTTTAGTCTTTAGGTAATCAATTTACTTTGATTAATATCTTATGCCAGAGTTTTTTCCGTTTATTTCATGTTAAACTAGTTAGTGTCGTAGCTTAACTAGTTCCAAAAAGCTCAAATTGGAAAATCTGATTGGGTTGAACAGCACTACCAAATATGAATAATAATATTAATATGTGGTTTGTACACAGCCAGTGTCCACCCACGCGTATCTGTCTCTGTCGACATTTGTCCTTTTCTTTCTCGCTTGTCAGCACAAAATTTCAAGAGTTTGCATAAAATGAGGTGGGAAATCTATGTACATATAATATTATGTGGAAAATATGAGAGTGACAGGGGGCAAACAGCAAGCCCAAAGCAGTATCAGTAGCATGACAAGACAAGTGCAAGGTAATCCAGTTCTCCTAATGTTATGGCTTGTTGTTTTCTCTTCTGAAAACACATATGCGATGATACAGAAGGCCACGTGTTTATAATTTCTTTAAGGAATAACCAAGTCGTCAGCACATCTTTTAGTGTCCACGGGACATATATTCCAATAAAATTATAATCTCATTGCTTATATAAAGCCCGCCAAGACCAATACATTAAGAGTGTCACATTTTTTTGGGTAAAAAAATCAGAAAATGTTCAGAGAAAAATGTCATTGTCATATTTTCCATAGTCTACACGCACGAGACTCTCAAAGCGATACTTGTGAAAATAATGCTCAAAGTTTCATCAACATTTACATCCATATAATGTGGTTTTACTATACTGTGCCACTGTTCCAGTTCTACTACGGCTTCCCATAAAGGATTACAGTTATAATCCACATTATTATGCCTTGTCCTTTTTCTTACGAAACTCTCTCTGCATCATTGCTCTGAATAAAACATAAATGCCACTTGGGTTAAAAAAGTGGACAACAGTATAGCTGGAAGATACTTCAACGTGGGTGAAAGTGGACCCTTAAGTATACTTGAATAATCTAGTTTGATCAACTGTAAAGTAGAAAGCCTGTATATAGATAGGAATTCCGATACTTGTGAAAGCTTGAATAAAAAATTTTCCTTTCCGAATCATGAAAACAAGATCATATGAACATGTACTTAAAGTACTTTAAACATTTTTGAAAAAATATGTATCCCTTTGATCTCTTCTGATATTAACACGATAATCCTCAAAATATATATTTTTTATTGAATTAAAACGTGCTTCAAATGAAAACAAAAGTTTGCAAAAATATGTAATATTAAATTAATACTTTATTTACTGTCTCGGCCTGAACTGAATCAGAGGATTATCATACATGATGGCTTACAAATGATATTCCCCCAAGAAACATGATTTTTTGAAGTATCTTTTGAGAGAAAGAAACCATAATGTGCTCTGATAATTTTTTTCCCAAACAACCATGAAAGCTCCTAGTAGAAAATTGGTACAAGTGATGTGTGACGACATGACGTATGTACAATTGTTTGTACAAAAAAACCAGCAGCAATCCAGCCAAAACCTCGCCTCCTCCCGCACTTTACGAATAGTACAAAAAAAAATATTCAAGTACCGTGAAAAGCACAATAGCAAAGGTGGTGGTGGTAGTCTCTATATCTGCATACGTATAACAAAGTGTAGTAGAATATATAATGGGTTTGGACTTGGAGTGCAGTGTGCAAAATTTATTATTGGGAGTTTTGCACGAGAAGAAAATAGCATGGTATAAAGGCGAGCATACTTACTTGTAAGCTATGAGGAATATTCCGTTGCTGTTATATCGTGAATTTTTTTTATGCGAGCTTAGCATGCTTACTTGGCTGGTCTGCTGCTTGCTGGTTGCTAGTGCTGTTGGTATATAAACTAAAACAGAAGAAACCCATTTAGTGGTTTATAGTGGCGTGGGTGGGTGTGTAGCCTATTGCATGGTGAAATGCATGAATATATTTAATATTCTTTTATAAAAAAAAATTCTTATATACAGAAAGCCAAAAACTGCTTACTTTTTTTTATTCCACATCTGCAAACTACTTTTACCTTGACATGGCAGAAGTTCTATAGTTTAGTGTTATTTTTTGTATAATGTATTATAATGGCGGACAGACATATGAATAACAGAATTTTAAAGAAGAAAAGAAAGAGAAAACATGCACAATGTTAGTTTTTTGTGGGAGAAGTATTCAAGTGGAGTAAGCAAATGAAATATTATAGTCTTTATAATGGTTTTGCTATACAATAGGTGCCTTATGACTATGAAATCGGTACACTATTTTATGCAGATAGGTGGTGCGGTGGCGGAATACTATTTTTTGTATGTAAATTATGTACTGCTTCATTTGTAGTAAAAATTAAATGTATAGGAAGTTATATTTGTCTGTCCGTTTGCTTTTTCTTATAAGTTTTTAATAGTCAAAATTAGTTAAATAATTTGTATAAATTTTAATTTATTAATTTGTGCATATGGAATAGCAATTTTGTAAATATTCATGAAAATGTCTCATATTATCTTTGTGTAGCAGTTTTATCCTGCAACTTTTCGAACAAACATTAGTTCTTTTTTACTAGCGTCAATTTGGTTTTTGCTGGTTCTCTAGATAGATGATTTGATGTCTGATGCCATCGTCTTTCTTAGGTTGATATGTGTTGACCATGTACATATAACACAATATTCTTTAGTGAATAATATGGAATATGCAACGTGGGATGTGTGTAAACTGTTGAGAGAGCTATGATGACGCACTTTGCCTTCTTTCCTCTTATGCACCATAATCATCTTCATTCCTTTTCATATCCACAAGATTTTTAGCCTTAAGTGTTATTATATTAGGTACACGTTACTTTACTTTATTATTCGCATTATTCTTTCACTTCCCGCACCATTTTTTCCCTCGTTTTTACCGGATCATATGTTTCTTTCTTGTATCTCATCATGATGATCATGACCGAAGCTTTTTTGGCTGGTATTTTTGCAATATATTTATTTTTATATATGTATTGTGTTTCACAAAAGAACGCATTGTAATGTTAACGGAAGCTTGCACCGTTTAAGTTATTTTTATTTTTAGCCTGAGTATCATCTCCCAGTGCACTCGTCCTTCCTTTCAACTTAAAACTCTCTAGATTTACCTACCTACGCTAGACACTATATTTTTAAATGTCAAATTAATAAATGTATCTGTGTATGATTTGGT